>VXAA01004229.1:78762-89183 GCA_013399115.1 Anseranas semipalmata
CTTTTTTTTTTTTCCAAATCTTCCTTGATGTCAGTCTAGGCTTTAACTCAGATGATGCTCTAAGGCTTTTTCACTCACAGTCTTGTCAACTCAGTCCAAGGATGATTTGTAGTCCATATTTGCCCTTCAAACAGTCTAGCAATGTGTCTACTTCTCAGAGATGACCGAGACGGTCAGTTGAGTGCTGATAATCCCCCCGCCAGAGAGAGTGTAGTTCCTTCTCTCTGCCTCTCCCTCTCCTCCTTCTTCCCTCTTCCCTCCGACACTCCTGTAGGTCACCAGGGGAGCACCTTCACTCCAAGCAGCACAAAATAAATTTGGCGATACAACATTCAAAACTTGTCATTTAAAAGTCATGCACATCTAGAAATGATCTTCTAAGTGAGGATGCAGCCCATCTCACTCCAGAAGCCAAACCAAACCATTTAAATTGGAATCCTGGTTCTCTCTGAAGTCTGGCAAAATACAGCTTTTTTTTTTTGTAGGGCTTCTGAATTGAGGTGTGTGTGTGCTGCCTTCTGGATAAGTGTCTTCTTCTCCGGTGGCTACAGAGAGCCTTGGCACATGCATCTTACCTCTCTCCCATGGCTGACTATATCCATGTGCTCTCTGATCCATCAGATGCCATTGATCTGAAGGTTGAAAATATTTTGTTTTCTGCTTCAAATTATTAGTTAAAAAGATTCAAACAGTAGATTAGGTGAGAATCTCCTAGTGGTAGAGATTTCAGAAAAGCTCAGCTCTGACAATGGGCAACGCTTACTTGAAATTTTGCCAAAAAATTTGACAAGTTAGTTATTAATTTTGCAAAACTCCTCCACTGTAGCTGTTCCATCTTCCTCTTAAATGCAAATGTTTCTGTCATCTATCACAATGAGCACTGCCATTTTGCTGCAGCAGGAGGAAGCCCAGGCTGTTGAGATAGGAATCAGAGCTTGGCAAGAGATCTGCATGAGACGGGAGTGAAAAAAATCACAAAGTGGAAATATGACAGCAGGAAAATTACAGTGCACTGAGAAAGTGGCAGTGCAAAATTTATGAAAGGGCAAGCCCTTTTCAGATGTTCGCCCTTACCAGAGGAAGGTAAAGGCAGATGGTTTGCTGGGAAGTTAGCCTGCTTGATGCAAAAGCCAGTTCATGGTGGTCACTGCTGTTAGGCATCGCAGAGTCCTGTAAATGGCATGAAGCAAAGCCCAGCTTCCATAACAGAGCACGTAATTTTCTAGATCACTGCAGATGCTGACCCTCATAACCGATTTTAGCTGTATTTCATCTCCACTGTTGAGCTGCATTCCTCCTGACACAATTCCAGGCAAATCAACACCATGGAGAAATCTAGCCAGTGATTTTCATGAAACTGTTTCCTATGCAAATAATGTCTTTGCAAAGGACCTAATGAGATTTTAGTTTGCTGCCTGTCTATTTTTTCATGTATGCTAATTTACCATTTGCAATGGTAAATTACCCAGCTCTGGATACACAATACTAAAATAACAGGAGGGTTGCATTTTTTTTTCTGTAAATGGTTTTGACTGAACTATACTCGTTGCTTATATTTTTTTGTGTGTGTGATGTAAAAGTTATTCAGAATTTTCTACTTTCCTTTTCAAAACAAAGTACAGTTAACACCCTAAATTTCCAGCCTTTGATTTTGTTTAGTGTTTCTTTAACCAAAAGCCTTTCAAAGAAATTAAAAGGTCAGTTTCAAGTTTCTATTAAAAAGGAAAGAAAAATAATAGAAAATTGAAAAAAATAAGGAATCCCTCCCCACTCCACTGTCCCATTCATATCTGCCACTTTTTATCATCTCTGCAGCAACAGCAAATAAAAGCCTGCATCAGGAGCATCCGTGACTTAAATCAACAACACGGTGTGGCAAAGCACACAATTATACTAGATTCCGGCACTATTCGAACAGTCAGAAACTCCTGGATTTTTGCCATGTCCCACAAGGTGTGAGAAGTGTGCAGCGAGGGGGCCACGGCCACCTCCAGGTGACTGCACAGGGGCTGCCCCCACCACCCACCCACCTCGGTGGGTGCAAGCTCAGGTTACTCACCCTGCCTTTCCGCTCGTGCTTTTAACATTTATGGCACCTATATCATTTCCCATTTGCCTGGTTTAGCAACGGAATCGGCTACAGTTTTCACACTTTTGTTCACTGTGTGAGATGACATTTTATTTGCCCAACAAAATTTTGAATACAGCTTAATCCTTCCCCCCGACCCGCATTCTCCGTAACATGAACAATGTTTAGGATTCAATTCGTACTCCACGAGGCGAATATAATTGAAGTCACCGTGGGCTCTGATGCCAGGGGGAAAAAAAAAAACAAAAAACCAAAGAGAATAAAACCCAAACAAGCCACTCCCTCCCCCTCCAGCCCTTTCCCGGGACAGAACAGAGTGTTTCATGCTTTGTTTGGGCGCTTTGGCTGCTGTGCTCACCAAAGCTTGCTGTGCAGGTACAGCGACCTGCTGCTGTCGCTGAGCAGTTCAGGGGAGAGAAAATCTGGGGAACGATTTTTGGAGAGAAAATCCCCCAGAAAGAATGTATGGATGGCTCAGCCCAGCGAGACAGCTCCTCTCTGCTCCTCTGCTCTGCGAGTGTGTGCGCCAGCCTGTGTGTGTATTACTAGGGAAGTATTAAAAAAAAAGGAAACATTTTCAGAGGCTGCACAGAAAATGGTGCAAGAGTTGCTAGAGCAGTGTACATACGCTCGAGAGGAATCCCTTTCAGTTCCTCTTTTCTTCAGCTTTATTTAAAAAGGGTTTGAAGGCTGGTTTAATTACGAAAACCAGCTCTCTAGACACCAAACAAAACGGCAGCCTAGTCTAAGTTGGCACCAGGACAGATGCATATTTTGCTCACTTCTCCATGCCAATCGGCGGTAGCTCATCCAGTATGTCAATCCAAGTTGGCTGTCTGAAATCCAAGTTTAGTGGCCTGAAAATATCCCAGTCCAGCTTTGTTTCATGTGGTAAACAGCTTGCTCAGTCTATTTCTTGCATGTTCAAAACAAAAATCAAAACCAAAAAAAAAAAAAACCAACCAACCAACCCGTTACTACATGTTATAGTAATAGCCTCTCTTTGTATTTTACCCCACTGCAGGATTTCCTTTTTTTTTTTTTTTCCTCCGTACACGCTGACCATGAAATGCTGGCAAAACAAGCTCCTGGATTCAGCTAAAAGGGGGCCATGACTGCCGGGGGCCACCATTGCCAGCAGCCACCTGCGGGACCAGCCAGCACTCGGCCGTGGCCACGGTGGCTGTGCAGAGCTGGGTCTGCTGGGGGTTTTCTGGTGCTCAGCGGCGTCTTGGGGTTCGGTCCCTCCCCCTCCCCTTGTAAGGTTTTGCAGGACAATGAGTGCAAAGAAAGAATAGCAAGCGGTATCAGGGACAGTTTATCATGATTTACCATTGATGCAAATTCCCTCCCCTCCCCTCCCTTTCCCCCTCTGCCATTTTAGTACAAATAAAGGGGCCCAGGCTCCCAAGTCAGCCAGCAGGATCGGGACTGCCAAAAGAAAACAAATCAAATGTGCCGAGGCTGCCCACAAAGCATGGCTTAGTCAGTATTTTTGAGATGAGAAAAAACAAACAGTGTCCTGAATGTCAGTGATGGAATATGGTTTCCTCAATAATTAAATTCAAGCAAGGACTCATCTCTCCTGGTTTCCTACTGCCTATTTCCTCCCGAAGGAAATTGAACATCTCTGAAAACCTGAAATCTGGTCTCTGATCGACAGCTTTCTGAGCAGAAACACCAGCTTTCCACAGGGTACAGCTAAACCCTGTGGAGACAATTAACAAGTCAGTGATCTAGTTTCCACCTTTCCCCATAGCTTTCCAGTTGGGTCAGCATTTACCAGTATATTTAAAAGATATTTGTAAAGAAAAAATGATAGATAGAGCATGAAGGGATGAAACAAATATACAGATTGTAAAAAAGAGTCCAGAGAAATGCTAGGTTTCCTAGAAATATTTCCAGCTGTCACCTTCCTTCTCCCTTCTTCCTAGTGCAAAGTTATATGGTGTTCAAACACCACAAGAGCATGCTGCCTTTTCAGTCTCATAGTTATATGCTTTATATGGGCACTTCACATAGTTGAAGTGCTTTGCAAATATTAACTTGGACTCATCTGAACCTTTGCTTTAAAACAAAGAAACCTGGGAGGTGTGGGGAAGCAAACATTAGGAGAAGAGACTCGGTTCAAACTATTTACCTCGTCAATGAGCCTGACTACAGAAAAAGATACCGTCAGCTGTGAGGTGAATTTGTCTGTGCAAACTACACTCCAAAGTCTTGTGCTTTTTACTGCCATGTAGTTTTGCCCCAGAGCAACCCCTGCTTTATAGTTGCACTGAGAGGATATAAGAACTGAAAGTAAATAAATGCAAGCAGTCTCAGTCCATCTTGGTCTGCAGCAGCTGTACTTTTCTGCATAAGCCTTTCCTCTTCCGAACTGTAAGGCGTGGGTATTGCATCCACCTCAGGGCTGTGCCTCTGCTAAACTTGGCAGGTTCAGTTCAAACAAATCACCAGCAGCAGGCGAGCAGCTGTGCCCTGTGAAGCCAGCGGGTGCTGGCTGAAATGGAGATGCACGGACGCAGCATCAGTATAAAACCAGGGAGGTATCCATCCTGCTGCCCCAGCAGCCCCCCAGGAGGAGCAGGGTGACAGAAGTGGCTCTGGGAGGCACCGTGCGTGCACAGCCGAGGGGATCTGCCAGCCCAGCAGCCACCAACCAGAGCCCAGGCAGAGCAGGCAGGGTTAATCCTGACCACAACACATGCTTCCCCTTTCTCCTCCCCCATCAAGAAAAAAGCGTATTTCCTGCAAGGGGATGACTTTGCAGTGCTCAGAGTGACTCTCCCAGTGGCCGGGGGATTTTCTAGGTATCTGAGCTAGGGCACTTCAAAAACATGTTTTTCCACTGAAAAGCAATGTCAGTATTCTGTGGGCTCGTGTGTAGCTTAAATTGCTCCAGTGAGGACCATGCAGATTCATCACACTTCTGTACTAAGTGATTAGGCAAAGAGCACTGAGGGTTGGACTACTAGCAGGTATCTGCCTATTTGCAGTCAGTTACCAGGAAATGCATGACCACCACATACAGACATATTAAATGAGAAAATGCCTGGTCACTGGATGAGTTCTGTATTTAACAGGGAGCTTGTATCTCTTGGGACTGATGACTGATATGCTATATGCTGAAAATCATACACGTTTTATTCCTTCACTGCTTTCCAGTAGAAAGAACAGCAGCATCCAATAGCTGGGGAGGAAAGAGGAGGGAGAAGAGGGAAGGAGAAGCAGAAAAGGAAGGAATGGACAAAAGGAGAATGGCTGTTATTTGCCAGAGAAAGCTTAGCAGTGGGAATCGGCGGTATTTTAACTGGAACTGGAAATTATCTGCTCCCACCTTCAGGGAGGGGATGGCAAAGGCTGAGCAAGCAGAGATCAGCCCAGGGTGAGCAGTGGGTGTGCTGTGTCTAGGTGCAGGCAGCCTTGCTGGGTTTGGAGGGCCAGTCCTTGTCAGCAGAGGGTGGTGATGGGAACTTGTCCCCTAGAAGACTGCGGGACCTCAGAGCTCAGAGACATGGATCCTTTTCTGATGCAGGCACTGTTTGTTACTAATTGGAAACAAAGGCAAAGGTAACTTGTTGCCCCCACTGCAGAAGTGCAGCTGTATTTAACAGGGAGCACAGACATCCAGAGGACAGCCCAGTCCGCAGAGAGGCTTGCCAAACTGAGGCATTTTGTTTCTCAGCAATACCTGGAATTTTTTTTGTCCTGATGCTGTCCACCAACAAAGGCTGGCCCCCTTCTCCTGCTCTCAAGTTTCCCCCCAAGGATTCAAATGTTAACACCTCCAGATGTAATTTGGCTTTCTTCCTAGAAGTAGTGGGGCTATGGGAAAGGGGTTACACAGCGGCAATGCTTTGCTTCAGCACTGAGGACACACCTGCAAGCCTTTTCAATCCCAAACACTGAGGCCAACAGGCATTTGCCATTGTACAGGAAGGGAATCGTACAAAGATGGTGGGCAAGTTAAGCCATCACCCATTGCAGGGGAGACAATGAAAACTCTGTATTGGAAGGGAATAAAAAGTTTACTCTCACAGAAACCACATAAGTCAGCTTGCAACCTGAAGGTTAACTGATTTTCATTAAGGTCTCTGAAATCATCAGGATTTTTAGTTTTATTTTTGCTCACTTTTCAGGAGCATAACAAAAAAGCCCCTTCTGGTTTTGGAGCACTAGAGCCATTGAGCTTTTGGACTTTTTTTCTGTGATCATGATGACAGGGAAGGTCATTGTCGTTTCCAAAGAAAGCTGGGATTCTTGCACAACAGCTTCCCTCCAGGATCTTGTGCCCTAGCCCCCACCCCAATCACAACCCCAGTCTGCCAAGTACATTGGGACTTGCAATTCAATCTGTTGGCAATATAATTGTGATTGTTGGCAACACAATATCACTGGAGGAGCTTCTACTCCCGTAGCTGAAGGATTTGGGCTCCCTCTCTATTTCACATCTGCACTGATGAAGAGGGCATAGTGTTCCTGCTTTGTATAATAATGTCTTATTTGCACAGTAATCTCAGCTATGGAATGGAAATGTCTTCTCTGGCCCAAGTTGTGAGCTGTTTAAAATCTGGCAGATCCCATGTTAGAGGTGGCTGCATTTCAGTGGTGGGAAAAGTGATTTTCATATTGTTCTGGCACTGTTTTTGTAAACTGAACTTCTATAACATTTCACTTTGAGATCCATGGGAGTTTTGCCTTCTGTGGGCCTGCAGTGAAGGGCCATCAGTTTGTAAAACACTGAAAGAATGACTGAGAAGAATGCTATAATGAGGTTTGTTTGTCAGAGATTTTTTTTTTGTCCTTATGTTTGGCTTCCCTTGAGATAATCAGAGTTGACTTTTGCACCTCACACTTGAATCTTTTTCAAAACTAGCTGTGCTCAACAGGACAATTAACTCGCTTGTACAGTTATGCCACTGATGAGCATTTTTGATACATTAGCATTTGCAATTGTTTATTCCATGATGATTTTCTGGTGTAATTGGTTATAACTTTGACTTCTAATTAGGTGTGCCACTGGCTGCAATTTAAAATCAGATCCTTTCCAAGGCTGTAACTAATATTCAGCATGAAAACGTCATAAACTAGCATAAGCAGCTCTTTGCTCCGCTCCTGCACCTGTGGGCACTTCTGCTTGCCACATTGTGGGCCACTCACTGAGCCAATGTAGTTGTTTGTGCGGCTACACAGGAAACTGGTAGAGGAAACTGATGCAAGTGAGACAGAATTCAGGAAACAAAAATGGTTATTTTTTCAGCTGGATCAGTTCCCTGACCTGGTTCATCACACAGCCCCATGAACAGCTAAGCTGGCACAGTGGAGAAGATGGTTCAAGGATGGGACAAAGTGGCCATGACTACTTCCATTGCTGCCTAGGAAAACACAGTGCAAGTTACTTTTCCTATGGTCCTATGATTTATGTTTGATGGTCTGTATGCAAGGTCTTTTCTGAGGAAAGATCTCACCATTAATGAATTAATAGAGTATCAGAAGCAAGAGTTAACACACCTGGGTATGTCTGAACTTAGTGCTCAGGATGATGCCCTGTTCTGGGCCCTCAATGGACTATGGCAGAACAAGGAAAATGAAGACCCTGTGGCAGCCAGATTCCTCTGTCTCTTGCTTGTACAAGTTTGACCACCAATGCTATGAAGAACAGGTGCTCCTGTAGTGGTGGCACAAAATAATTTCACTTGCTGTGTGAGATTGACTGCACAACCTTGCAAGATCTCATGGGAAAACCATTTAGTTTAATTGAGCTTTTGCACTCTATCTTATCCTCCTTGTTATACAATTCCAGTGAGAAGCTGTGTTTTTGCTGGTATAATAATACTAAATAAATAAATAAATAAATAAACCCAAAGGAAATTAAACCACAAACAACTATATTCAAAAAAACAAAGGGTCTGGCTGGTGCCCAAGAAAACAAGGAAATTTAAAGATAAAGAAAACTGTCCTTACTTCACCCTGTTGCGCCTGAGGATGGCTGGGTTTCCAAAGAAGGCAAGCTGTGACGTGCCCTGCTCTGGTGGGGAGTGGCCAGCACATCGCCAAGGGATGAGCCCTTGCCGCAGACAAGCTGGACTTTCTCTCTGGCTTCTTAATGGGAAAGTCATGCAGCAACTTTGAAACCCAGGCTTTGACATCTAAAAGCCCTCCTGGCCATGTGTGTGGCTGGGATGGATTAGGACTAAATAAAGCTCAGGCTTGCTGACAGGACATGGAATAGGAGAGGATGCGAGCAGGCTGCCCTTCCCTTGAACTGGATGATTGGTGCCCATCTCCCCACCACTTCTGCCTGGAAGAGGAGTGGGCACAGCAACAAGCCAACCTGCACCAGGAGCTGCTGTTGGCAGCCTGAGAGGAGTGGAGAGCCTGCCTACAAGGCAATGTCTTAAAATCAGAAGGCTCCGGAGTAGCTGAGGCTCTGGCTTCGATTCCTCCACGCTAGGAGTCCAGCCTTCCTCCGTGCACTGCCACATTAGAGGGAGGAAAATGGAAAGCGGCTAAGCCAGAGCCGTCCAGAGGAAACCAGTGGCGCTCCTGTGGTTTCCCACCCTGCAGCAACACCACGGCTCACACTGGTGGATGGCCTGGCCCAGCCTCCCAAGCTCAGGTGTGGACTTCTGGCAGGAAAACCAACCCAGACCAATACAGATGCCTCTGCTCACGTTCAGCCTGAATGGGCTGGCAGTGCTCAGAGGGCAGGCAGGGCACTAAGGGGGAGAATTAGCAGGGAACAAAATACAAAATAAAGTAATCCACTTTGCATGATCATTTGTTAAGCAAATACTTGCCTTGGTTAATGTATTTGCTGGTTTTGTTATGACAAGGTTTGGCAGCATGGTTTGTGCTTGCAGTCCATGTTAATGGTCCCTTTCAACCGTGTAACATCTTGGAAGAGCAAGTTCACCCTTTTTCACTTTTATTCTTTTGTGATACTGGTTTTACTATTGCCATAAGCCTTCAGAGAGGCTCCAGATAGCTCTTATCATTTTGACTCATAATTCATTGTTAATTTAGCACTATATATTTTATTTATTTTTGAACATTTTAACTATCAGAGGATTTCCTCTACCCGTCTTCTGAGCATACATGGCTCTGGTGAATGCATGCACTTTCATTCAAAATGAAAATAAAAGGCATAGGCAGTGGCACTTGAATGTGAAGATGTGCCGAACCACTGGGAAAAAATATACCATATCCCCATCTGACATCTGCATCCCTGAAAATGCTTCTTGCAGGTGTGTGTCTTAGCAGAGAGTAAAATCCACACATTTGATTTAGATGTTCATGTAAATTTAGGCTCTAGTAATTCCCCTGTACTCACTTGGACCCCATCAACATTTTCTACCATGAAGTGAAATGAAAGCAATAAAGCCACCGAACCAATCCTTATGGACCTGCTACATTATAAAGACAGAAATTGTTTCCAAGTGATTGGAACATTTTGTTCATTTTATTCTTTGATACAGTATGCCCTTTTCAACTCCAGGAATCAGAGATGGATTCAGGCCTAAAAGCCTAGTTCATTTATAAGCACATTTCCTAAAGACAATTAGGTGCAAAGGCTACCATGTCCTTGCAGCTCCATTGACAGAGCCAGATGGCCTGAAATCCCAAGCTTTTTAGCAGTTTGCAGGGGAGCTGGAAACCTAGAGGCCAGTTTCAAGGGAGCATTCATTACTTTAAAAACCCAAGCTCCCCCCTAGGTTGCCAGCCAAGAGCTACTGGGGGACCTTGACTCCCAAGTGGGGTGGGAACACAGGGAGCTGAATTGGGCCTCCCACATCCCAGCTGACAGCCTTAATTTCAGACCTGTTGATTATTCTGGGGTCTGGCTTTCTTTTTTGACATGCAACATTTCAAAAGGTCTCAGTTTCAACTCAACGTGAATGAGAGAAATTTGTGGAAGCTTGAAAAAACTTGGCAGGATGGATAAGCTCTTTCTCACCCATCTGAAGTCTTCTGTTTTCTCCTGGATGAGACTAGTGATTTTCAGGCTTATCTAAATTTTTCCCAGTGGAAGTGGAGACTCCTGCACAGTGAAGTCATGAGAATAGCTTGCTTTTCTCAGTCATCTTTTGTTGAGCCTTCAGAAGTTGTACACAGACCTCCCTGCACTGGATACTCTTGAACAAGAGGGAAAAAATGCTGATATCCAGCATGGTTCCTCCTAGAGGAACTCTTTAACTGTGCTCTTCAAATGCCTATATAAAGTTATTGTCAGTTATTTAAAATTACATGTTTTCTTATTTTGGCCTTAATGAGTCAATACACCTACTTGTACCAGGAGAACCTATAGCACCATGCAAGAGCCTCATTT
>VXAA01004231.1:1301-24944 GCA_013399115.1 Anseranas semipalmata
TCAAAACCCAAAGAAAGTTTTTTTTTTTTTTTTTTTAATTGTTCAAAAAAGAAGTGCTGAGATATGAACAGGCCAACTCCTGCTCTTACCCTTGCCATCAGAGTGGTTCCAAAGAGTGTTTATCAATATGGTGATAGGGGTTTTATATATATAAATATAAATATATACATAAAAAAAAATGATGAGTAACTAATGACTAAATGAGTAATGAGAGACTAGGTATCTAATATTCCCATTAGGATCCACCTGAAGTTAATAAGAGACATTAAGCACAAGAGTTTTTCTGAAGAAGGGGTTAAACCCAGGCTGCAATGTAGGCATTTCCTTGCTTGGAAAGCAGAATTAGTTCTCCAAAAGTCAACAATACCTCTTTTTAAATTAATTTAGAGCACAAGCACAGAAAAATTTAAGCCCCCTTCTCTCCCTTAAGTTTTGATGGGTTCAAATCCAGTGTTCCTAGTTATTCGCAAAGTACCCCAATGTAATCTGATGGTTTTTAGGACAAAGACCCAAGACGTTATTAGGGCATTTTCTGGAAAGTGAGTTAGGAGTGTGTCAGGTGAGGAAGGCTGGGAAGCTGGGCTTCTATTTCTTGGGCACATGCTTTAAAATGGGCTGTTGTTAAAAAATAGAAAACGTACACAAAACAAAACAGTCCCATCTCTTCTTTTTTTTAATTATGTTTTTCAACCACCATTTCAAAAAATATTTTATATTGAATCCTGTACATTCCAAGTATATTAAATAGCAACTTTGAGGTCTGAGTCAGAGTTTAGAAACTACCCCACCATTCTCAGAATCACATTAAAATTTTCCTTGGTTTTTTTTTTTGTTTGTNTTCAGCCTGGAGTAAAAAAGGGTCCAGGGAGACCTCATTGTGGCCTTTCAGTATTGAAAGGGGGCTTATAAAAAAGATGGAGAGGGACTTCTTACATGGACAGATAGTGATAGGACAAGGGGGAATGGTTTTAAACTAAAAGAGGGGAGATTTAGATTAAAAGTTAGGAGGAAATTCTTCACTGTGAGGATGGTGAGGCACTGGAACAGGTTACCCAGAGAAGCTGTGGATGCCCCATCCCTGGAGGTGTTCAAGGCCAGGCTGGATGGGGCCCTGGGCAACCTGATGTAGTGGGTGGCATGAATATGAGTAAGACTAGCAGAAGTCCATTTTATATTTTCCACAATGTGTAATCTGTTTGGCGGCTGAGACTCATATGCTTTGCCATATTTATTTATTTTTCCCCATTCCTTGTCAGTAAATAAAAGGGTTAGGAGAAAGCCAAATCATCAGATGGTCTGAAGAGTATTATTTCTAGCCCTTAAAAAGGGTTTCTCACAAGGTATGAAGCTTTCTGCTTGAAAGAGCTGTGCAAGTAGGTGTTTTTCTTCAATTTTTGAGTCTAGTTCTGCTGATATATAGTAAATATCAGCTGCCCAACAGTTTTGGGGAAGAACAGAACAATATTGTGTGCTTGTTTTATTTATTTATGATCTAAATATAATATAAAAGATTTTAAATATTAACAATATATTAAAAATGAAAATTTATTCCAAATTTAAACAAGCTTTCTTAGGACCAATGAATGTGTAATTGTTGTTTTTTCACTCTCACCTCTCCATATAATTGGCTGAAAATATTTCCTCTGTAGCATTTCTGAAATTATATCCTGCTTTGGCCCTTGGAAATCTGAAGAGAAAAGGTAGTACTGTACATGGACACATAGTACATATAGCTATACATAATCCTGGTATTCTTAAACTCCTTACATCTTACAGGTAAGCAACAAGGAAAATACTTCAAAGATTCAGAAAATTAAGATTTTGTTTCAAATTTTATCATGATCTGGACAATTCCTTTCCCAAATATAAATTAGGAATATTATTACCTAATTTGACAGAGTTCAGTTAGAATTAATTAACTGAAGTTTGTGGAGGATTTGTTTGCTGCAATGATCAAGCTTTCTAAAGATCCTCACAGATGCAACAGAAGGTACAAAGAGCCACTACTGCTCCCTTTACAATAGTAAGACTTATTGTAAGGATTGTGTTCTATGGGAAAATAGATGTTTAAATGTATTGGTGGTGATTTAATAAAAGACACTTGTGGATCAATCTTAGAGTTAATCAATCAAGTTATGATTACTATTTATTTATTTTTTGAAAATAATAAGGGATAATGGAAACAGTGACAGAAAACCTGCTCTATTTTCTGTTTCTGATGAGGAAATACTTAACAACCTTACTGTTTCTTTTTATTTCTTTTCTCTTGCCTTCCAAAACTCATTTTAGCCAGTCAACTTCATATTATTTCACATGTTCAAAGAATCTTTAATTGCAAAACACTTTAAAATTTATTGGTTGTCATTTAATCCACTTCTGAAATGCAGCTTTGGAACAAAATGTAGACTATACGTAACTGTGGCAAAAGAACATAACAGAAGCTTTGTAGATAGGAACTAAGTAAAAGAAACTCAAGAATTTAAATAGGCAGAGTATGATATTTTAAGCTGTAATTTCTCTAAAAGAACTATGGGAATGCCGTGTTCAAAAAGCCCACACTGTCTTCATTTCTTATGAAATTGCTCCTGAACTGTTACAAGAATGTCAGTATTTCTGTGTGGTCTTGTTTTGCTGAGGTCAGAAAGTTTAATTTACGAGTAAGGGATAATGGGTCTACACTTTCTTAGATAATTCTGCTTAGGTTTTTCAGGAAAAGAGAAGTGAGTCACATTCAGCTAGCTGCACATTTTTCTGAATTGATATAAAACCTACAGAATTTTTTATTCTTACTGAATCACTACAAAAATAGATTTCTGGATGACTGGAGTTCAGTCATCACCAGGTTTAGCACTTTGTGTTTTCAGTTTTACCAACAGATATTTTCTAAAATTTATATTCTATGTTTCACCTCAGCCTGCCATCAGCCCAGTCCCAGCCTGGCCTCAGCCCAGACCAGTCCCCAGGGGGGTGCCCAGTGCCCAGAGCTGGGGCTTTTCCAGGTGCCCCCTGGGTGTCCTGGTCATGGCTGAGGTAGTGGGACAAGCACTGCCTCCCAGCCGCCAGCTCCCAGGGAGCTGCTGGCCCTTGCAGCACTGTGGCACTGAGCGTGTTTAGTCCAGGTGGTCAGACTGACTGCAGTGTCATGAAACCTCCTTATCTGAGTGCACATGAGGTACCTGTAGGGTCTTCACCACCTTGATCTGCTAATTCATTTGTAATGCATCAAACTACTTGTCAATGTAAACACGATCAGAAATGTGTTTAAAAACTTTAGGGAGATAGTATCTAATCCCTTTTGTGCATGGTATTAAATAGGAGGATCACTGCATACTCATTAGCAGAGATTGAGAATTACTGTAGTAGACTGTCTACATTTTTAATAAAGCTATATTATTTAAAATAGTCCAGAAAAAGTTGTTGTCTTTTTTTTTTTTCCAGTGACTTGGTTATTACAGCATTGCTCAGAAGAAGCTGATATTTTATTTCAGGTAAGCCTAAGGAAAGAACTCTGCTATTATTAGGCTAGTCACCCACTTTGGTATCTTGAGCCAGAAGTAATTTCTGTCACATATTTAAGACGACCGAGTTTCTTGTCATAGGTTTCAACTGATAAGGCCAATCTACCTTTGAACCATGATTTTAGAGAAAACGAATGACCCATTGTTCTGTTCTACATCTTTGGAATTCAAACAATTAAATTGGGAGAGATTATATTTCATCTACTTTCCTGCGTGAGGAATGCTATTCTTCAGTCATGCTTCCCAATCTTAAATTCAGATGTGGAAGACTAAAGTGATGTGACAATAGGCATCATTCTGGCTGACCACAGAGCTTTATCTGAAGATGAAATATCTTCCTCATTAAGATAATAGTAATATATGGTGCATGAGACAATAAAGCTTATGTAATTTAATTAATTTGCCACTTTTTGCTTTCATTTCTTTGGAATTGTCTCATCTATTTTTTTGAACCTTGAAATAGAGATGTTTTAAATGTTTATTAAACTTTATTTCATGTGAATGAGAAATCTAGTTATGCTTCTTCACACCTTCCAGATCTCCTTCTCACCTCTTGTAGCACTTTCAAAATTTTACAAGGTACTCAAGGGAATCTTGTATTAGTGAGAGAGGCCACAGTAATGTTTCCTAATATATACATATGCACTAATAGGCTTTTGTTGTTGTTGGTCCCTAAAACACTGAATCAAAAAGCTTAAGTTCTGTCTGTTATCACAGGTTTCTAGTATGCTCGTCCGAGAACATTAAGCCTTTGAAATTGAAATATGACCAGCCATTTATTTGATATTAAACATAATTTCACAAGATAGCTCCCTTTTTCAGATGGATAGAGAAATTATCATAACAAGCATGTTCACCAGTCACTGACAGTGATATGGCATACATCCATGGATTATTAGCTCATGCAGGTTCATTTTTAACAAACTAACAAAGTTATTCAACATGATGTTCATGTTACTTCCCCATCTAGATAAACAAAAAAAAAAAAAAAGATTTTTCCACAAATAAAGTACTCCTTACTGAGTGTTTTGGATGCTCTTCCAACTATACAAAGTCTAGCATCCTTCCTTTCAACCTAAAGATACATTGTATTGTGTTTTGTTTTGTTTTGCCTTATGATTTTGAGTAATAAAATTATGTTTGTGTTTTTAAAGGAAAGCTAAAGATCCATGTATTTCCTGTATTTCCATTGTATGAAATACAGTTCCATTAAGTATAGGCTTGTATGACTTCCTGCAATACCATAAATTCATCATTGTGAGATTTTATCTTGGTTTATATATTGTTATACATTACATACAGTCCTAATCTGAAAGAAATCTTTAATAGTTAACAGAAAATGGAAAATAACTGTGATAGAATAACTACCCATTTGCAAAAATACCAGACTGAATCTTTATGATTGATGCTATTGCCACAAATATAAATATTTGACAATTATAAAATATTGCTCTTCTTCTAATAAACTGCTAGAACCTATGTATTTTATGTCTTTGTCATCTTTAATTTATTCCCCAAATTATACTAAAGCTTCTTCAAATAAGGTCAAAGTTTCGATTCAGAAATAAGTTTTTAGATAACTCTGAGTCTTATGGTATTTTTAATCTCATCCTACCAGACATGCTAAAATCACTTTTTATAACCTGAAAATTTACCCCCTTTATCTTTTTTTTGTTGTCACTTTAATTATGATTTATTCTTCAAGTCTTATTTTTGATCTAAATAATATTCCCCAAGTGAATTTTAAGTTTGCATTAATCATTTTCTATTGAATGTATCACAATTAGTCATGCTTTCAGTATTAAAGCATAAAAGCGTCATATTTAAATACTACTGATTATGCTTTTTCTTTACAAAAAACATTTTTTTTTTTTTTCTGTGTAATGACACTGCCATACAAATTGGAAAATGCTTTTCTGCTGCAAAGTTCTTGAGCAGGAAATGAAGATGTAACTTCTTAATTTTACACTTTTAGGTATGTTTTCCCTTCACTGAACTGACAGTAAAGCATGCAGGAGTTTTAATTTTTGCCTTTCTTTTTTTTTTTTTTCTTTCTTTCGCGTGTGTGTGTGTGAATGTACCGAAGGATAATTAACTGTAGCACTAATGTGAGATATCAGAAGGGGTTGTCCTAAAGTTGTGAAGAGTCTAGTTCTCCTTGCATTCATACTGGTGATAACCATGAACAATTTAACTGAAGCTGATAGAAACTAGGTTGGTAATATGAAGGGAGAAGTGGGGTGAATATGGAGTTAGGGTAATATGAAGGTAGAATTACAATAACATCCAGTGAAATTTTGACTTTAAAATGGAAGAGATGTTTTTGAAAAGGGTATGGCTGGACACAGCAGCCTAGGTGCTGGTGCCTCCGGGAAAGCGGATTTAGGAAAGGGAAAAATACCAGATAGCACTGAGGAAAAAAATTTTGAGAAACAGCCCTGTGAACACTGAGGTGGGACAAGAAGGATGGGAAGGAGATGCTGCAGGTGCTGGAGCTGATTCCCCTGCAGCCTGTGGAGAGGACCACAATGAAGCAAGTGGTGGAGGAGCTGGTGTTGGACCACAGTGGAGCAGATACCCACACTGCAGCCCATGGATGCCAGAGCAGGGAAAAGTGTGAAGAGGAAGGAGCAGCAGAGGGGAACTGTTGCAGACAGACCACAATCTGCACTCCCCTTCCCTGTGTGCCATTTATCATGGGGAGATAAGTGAGAAGTGAATGGAGTGAAGTTGAGACTTGGAAAAAGGAGAGTGTGGGAGGAAGGCGTTTCAGTTTTTGTCTTTGTTTCCCACCATCCTACTATATTTCCAACTGGCAATAAAACAAATTGATTTTCCCCAAGTTTAGTCAGTTGACCATCAGACAAATCTCCCAGTCTTTATATCTGCTCTGTGAGTTTTTCCATTTTAATTCACCTCCCTGTCCTGTTGAGGAGGGTGAGTGAGAACACAGCTGGGTAGGCATCTGGCAGCCAAGGTCAACCCATCAGATAAGTATTGGAGAATAAGACTGTATTGGATATATTTTATATACATATTGTAACATGGTTCTCTGAATGCCTACATGCACATTATGATTGTTTTTATCAAACTGTTGATATACATGGAAATCTTAGATGCGCTTACCTTTTGCACATCCAGTCTTATAGACATGTTTTTAAAGAACTATGCCTCATTGTTCAATGTTAGGCTATGGTAATGTGCTGAAGCAGGATGAGTACCTGTAGTATTGAGTAGCAGAAGCTGAGGAGCCAGATATAGGTGATGTCCCTCAACAAAGGTTGGGTTTGTGCCTGGTGTGCTAGAGCCAATAAGCACACTGAGTCAAGGTCCACCAATTAACCTTTATTTCGTCTGCGCAGAATCATCTGCCATGCAATAATTTGCAAAGCAAGCACGTCCAGTGTTGGGTGCTAGGCCTTTCATACAGTTTAAGAAGCAGTTTAAGAAGTTTTTTTACAGTTTTAAGATGCAAGCATAGAAGCACTTGTTGTTTGTTTCTGGTTACATAACTTACTCAGTAACATGCATGTGCAAGCTAGGTGCTAGCTCATTAACCTAAGGTGCTTGCTTATTATCATGTCAGATCCCCACCCAGGGGTATGTATTTTATCATGCTAATTAAGCTTAGACTCTAAAACTCTTTGCTTATTTCTGTTGTGCTGACATTAGCACATACTTGCGGTTAGACATTGATACTTCCTTGTCCTTGCATTGTTTCCCTGTAACTTTTCTTCCTGGGCTGACTACATAGGTGTGAGTTCTTGTTGTCTTGTGAGAAAAACTGTCTCAGCAGGCAGTACTAAAGGCAAAGGGTGGCTTGCATTTCTGTTATCAAACTGTAATTTATTTTTAAAAGGCTTGCAGAGTATGTTACCTTTTTATTATGAACTTTGCCGTTAACTGGATTTTTTACTTTTATTTTGGGTTACAATATGGGAATAAGAGGTGATGAGGACTCTCATTTCATAGACACTTGAATGTAGAGAACCCAGTTTGCTGCAGGAACCATGCAGCAATGACATGGCTTCTGAGAATTCATTCTAATATGGATTTTCTTCACTTGAAACTGTATGTGTGTCATAAGCACATTGAATTTAACTGGAAAAGTTCCAGTTCACGTTTCTCAGCATTCATTTCATCTTTTCCTATCAAGGTCTAAAGGGAAACTGAGAGTCTTGTTGCTATAAATCAATTGTGCATTCAGTCTTGAACCAGTTAACTGAGAAGTTGATTTTTCAGCCAATGATCACAGCTGCATATCTCTTTTTGATGAGCTGCAACCTAGGAAAACATTTGTCATGGAGTATTAGCTAAAGCTGTGCATCACCTATTCAAAGAGTTTCACTGGTCTACTTTGAGCCATAAATGAACTAAATAATAGTACTAAAAGTGAAAAGTGTCAAGTTATATGCAAATGAAAAAAAAAATCATCAAAATACTTACATGTAAAATGCTTTAACTATTTTTTTAATATCTGACTGCATATGGCCAAAAACTGTAGATTGTATTTTGTATGATTTCATGCATTGTTTTTTAAGTATTTTTTGCAGTTTATCAACTTGCCAGTAAGTGATTTATTTAATTCTGTGTAGGAAATCATGTTTGCCACAAAATGGAACTTCTTCCTTGTTTTTGATTAATATGAATTTTTCTAATTATTCTAGTGATACGAATAACTTCTATGTTATGTCTTATATTTATCTCTGATTAGATCTGGTTACTCTACATGTACTTCTTACAGTAACCTTAGATGATTATGCAACACTTGTTTCTTTGCTCTGTACTACTTTTATTAGGACATACTTTCTTTAAAACTGTTTTCATTTCTATAAATATCTTATTCTGTTACTACTCTTCACTGTATTTATGTATTTTTCTTCTGAAGACTATTCAGGACATCAGTCTCACTGCTCTCTTTGAATACATCATTTGTTTCTTTTTCCTCCAAACCTTCACTGAGCACAATGGTGGGACCAGGTCCTATGGCTGTTGCCCTCACTTCTGCCTGTTCTTTTTCATCACGTTCTCTTTCCAAGTACAAATCTTACTTGCTTCTCAGCTCTTTGCTTGTTATTGTTCCCATTTTACTGAGTATCTTTGAAAAAATTTTCTTGGTTATGCAACCGTCATCCACTGTTTTCTTATCTTCTGTTGACCCAAGATTTAAATTGAAATGTTCAAACCCTAGTAAGTAAAGATTTCTGGAGTGATATTGCGTGCTATTTATTCCCTATTGGTCACCTTAAAATAGTGATTAGGGCATATTAGCTCCATTTACACTAGCAAGTAGTTGGCTCAATGAGATTAACATCTGACATCTCCAAAGCATGTAATATTAAATGCTTAGAAGTTAGACTACTCATGGAGTTTGAAACATTTTTTTCTTGTTTTTCCTATGGCACCCAAGAACACTAAATTAAAACTTAATAAATTTAAGGAGTGTGCCCTTTTTTGACCTGAGAAACTTGTACATACTTTCAAGGAAACTAAATGAAATAGTGCCAGTATGTTCCAGTATGTTTGTTTGTTTGTTTGTTTTTTTCCTTCTTCCTATGAGCAAAACACCTAGTTACTGGGATAACTGTGTGTACAGTACAGATGAGGAAGCAGTGTGCAATACTGAGCCATAATAATGCTCATTAATAGGGATAACATTCCATCTCTTCTTACCCACACAGTTGATATTAATTATGTACATACCTATGTATTTATGTATATAAACATGCATATAGCTAAATAGAGCTAAAGCTTGGTATAGATGCAGATACATAGATACAGATAGATATATAACAAAT
Source organism: Anseranas semipalmata (assembly GCA_013399115.1). Classification (NCBI taxonomy): domain Eukaryota; kingdom Metazoa; phylum Chordata; class Aves; order Anseriformes; family Anseranatidae; genus Anseranas; species Anseranas semipalmata. The sequence goes on from VXAA01004231.1 coordinate 10,618, forward strand.
AACTTTTGAAGGAAAAAATCCTTCTTATTAGTGTGAAATGATCCCCAAATATTTCTTAGCATGGTACAATGGGTCTTGTCTATATAATGGGAAAAGGTGTGTTATTTGACAAACTTGGAGAAGTATATTATTTTTACAGAATATACATGTGTCTTCACATGCACACATATATACAAACACACAAGTATATACACTCATAGTCTACTTTTCTTCAAACACATTTTAGTCTTCTCTCAGCATAAAATGTGCACTGTCAAAATACATTTGTGAATCTTAAGGGTAGGTAAGTTTTGTGATGAATGTTTTAGTTTTAGAATATCAAAATGTCTGAAGCACATTTATAAAAACCTGTAAGCATACATTCCAAAATTGCCTTATTAAAGTATAGTTCTCTTAAGTAGGCTCAGGTCATGAGAAAAAAAAAAAAAAAANACAACTAGATAGGCCTAATCAATTCACAGTTATTGTAGCCTCATGCCCTTGATTTGTTGATATGTGTTATTTCAGCAATTGCTAACAGTGATGGTTGCTCTGATTAAATTATTTCCTACCTCCTTTAGCTTTTCCAAAAGTTCCATTGAGATTGTATAGAAGTTGGAGTATAGACACATAAAATCAAGGTAACTAATTTTAAATGGTTTGGCAGAAAATATGATCAAAATTGATGCATGTTAATTAATTCTGAGATAAATGAATTCACTTTCTTTCTGCAAAATTATTTTGTCTGAAATTGGTTAAGACAATATTTCAAATTTAAAGAAATGATTATGCATCATTTGCTACTATTATCATCATTATCTTCTTAATGTAGAATACAATAACGGTGTAAAGATAGAAGGAATGGTGGCATACTTCCTTGACATTGTCCTTAACTACCAGTCATAACAGTGACAGAACATACATCATATTTTATTCAAGTAACCCACTTTACACATCTAATTCTGTCTTCAATACACGTATAAAATCTAAAAATGAAAACCAGAAAGAAATAACTCTAGGTCTCTAAACAAGATGGTATTTCCTCATGAAGCAATGTATTACAAAAAGAGTAAGTGGGGACTAGATTGAAAAAATAGGCACATACAAATGGTTTCAAAATACAAACTGTTTAGCGTTGCTACTCTCACCTGAATCATGTATGTTAACATACAATCTGGAGAACACAAAATAGACTTAAAACCATTGGTGTTTGAGCCCAACAATGTTTAACGGGTGACTTGCATTAGAATATCTTTTTATATGATGCACACGTCATAGTGGACAGATGCTGACCAAATCAGATATGAATAGATGTGTATGTAGAAGCTAATTCACACTTTTTAAAATTATTTTATACTTTGCATATGCTGAAAATGTATGTGCATGAAGATTAACACTTTGTCAGAATAGGAAGCTAAGATCCTGTCTTTGTCTTTTGTTTTAATAGGGATTTACATGGTGAATTTTCTAATCAGACCCCAAACCTGTGCTTTGAATTGATAAGAGTGCTACTGGACAGCGTGAAAGGTAAACCAGCTTTACTTTATTGCTACCACTGACTGTGAAAAATTAAAGCCATAAATTTTCAATATTGACTGAATATAAGTAAAACTCTGGCCTTTCATGTTGACATTTGTAGTATTTTTAAAGAAGCAAGAAGACAGTACATTTTCTGTTTAATTGTCCATCATATTGAAGTGATTGAGCCTTTAGGAAAGCACACATTTGCATCTGCAGTGATCCTGCCTGATACAGGACATATATTAGTTTATGAATAATTTAAATTAATATCTTGTGATTGACATGGTTGTTTTAAAAGACATGTCACGTATTAGTTAGGTGTATTTGCAATGGTTCCCAAAAGAAATGAAACTTTCTAATATTTATATTAGATATTATAATATTTCTCAGTTTTATTAGGTTTCAGGTTGTCTGTAAAACTTAATATTTTTAAATGTTATTAATATTTTTTTTCAAAAGCAGCAACATCTACTAAGATAAATTTGCTGAGATGTGGGCTCTCATCTCATTGTCTAATGCTCGATAAACTTCTTTGCGTTTGGCAGCTTCTCCCTCTGTAACAGCCTCATTTTATAAACCTGCTGTTATGTTCTTGACCTCTGCTATGACTGCAACCCTGGGGCATTGCTGTCAGAAAAAAAAAGTGGAAAGAGAAAGAGGCTGATGAAAGTTGTAGAAGGCAAAAAGCTTAGTAACATGCTGATGAATTTCCTGCTCTCAGATAGTTTTCATTTCACCTCCACTGCTGTCACATTTCCTTAAATAATAGGGAGACTTTTCCACTAATGGACAATGGAGGCTGTTTGCCTGATGAGAACTTGCAGAGGCAGCCTGCCTTTATCTTTTAAACTGAGGTGAAACAAGCTTGCCTGGTTACAGATAAGTGTCAAAGAAGCAGTCCTATTCAGATGTACCTGTCACTAATTTTTTTTTTTTTTTTTTAGTATTCACATATACTGTTCTATGTGCAGTAGAGCATCAAATTGCTTTCCACTGGGAGTAGGTCACATTCAGGGGTCATTGGAACCATGCTACTTGATTCATACAGGCTGTTTCTATCAAGATCTTGGCAGCAGAATTGTCCATCTAATTAGAGATTTCACAGTAGATTTTTTTTTTCTAGCAAAGCTGATAACTATTTAATATAATGTAGATAACCATCGTTCTGTGGGGAGTTTGTGTAGCTTCTGTAAGACCAAATGAATGGCTGCTGATTGCCGTGTCAAGATTCATAATGAGTCTTTCCATTTCTGTTCGTAAACCCTTTTGTTGTAATTACTATATATTAAAGATATATTAAATTTCTTGTTTTGACACTAGATCCTCTTTTGAGGGTCAGAGGAGAGGGCTGTTGGACAACAGAAATAAATCTCAGGCTTATTTTTAAGAAGGTTTGCTGAAGCCTAAGACTGTCCAAAAATCCTGAATTCCCGGTCCTGAAGGCATGTCATCTTGCAATTTTAAAACAACATATTTTTCTAAAAGTTTATTAATACGTTTGCAGTGGATAAAGCACATATGAACTTAAGCTATTTATATATTTGTTGCAACATAATTTCTTCCATAGTTGTGGATATTAGAAAGATTTTATTTTTTTCTGCTACTTCCCAAATTGTGGTATCAAATAAATGCAAAAAAAGGACATGTAAACTGTAATATAAAGCAGTATTTTTTTCTGGTTAGAAATTTTTACTCACAGTCTTTATACCTGCAAAATATGCTTTTAAATCAATTCTTTATTTTTAATTTAGAATTGAATGTTCTGTACTGAGATGAAGCATAAACCAAACGAAGTTAGGTTACTTCTGCTACTACAAGGAGAGCTTATTATAGACCAAATGGAAAACTTTACACTACATGGCTTAAGAATTATTCTTTTCTCTCCATTCCCACCCCTTCCACTGCTAAATGATTTTAATATTGATATTGATATTTTTATGATATTAATACTTACGAAGGCTTTGTGAAACCTACCTTATTAGATCAATCATGTAGAATTCACAGTATTTAAATGAAAAATCCTTCACACTTCTAATCTGTAAATAAGACAATGAACTTCAACCTTATATATATATCTAATAAGCAGTGATGACTAATACAGTACATATGTTTTGATGAATTCATAGAGATGTAACTCTTATTAAAAATATGTTTTTCAGGAACGCAAAACCAAAACTTCTGTTTAGTTAAACAATATTGCAAGTCAACCATGAGTTTCAAATTCTGAACAGGAAATCGCATCACATGAAAATGCAACATTTCTCCTCCTTTGTAAAATGTTCTGTGTAAGCTGAATTTTGTGCATGTGATACTAAAGGTGTTAAACTTATTGCATACTAAAAAATCTGTACCCAGTAATTATCAATTCATAGAACATTTTTCCCCTTTAGATGAAAATACCTTTGGCTGACATTTTTATGTACATTTTTAATGTGTGGGAAATATGGTCTAAAAACCATAAATGTTCTTCCAATGCTCGTGTCATTCACTCAATAGATTTTTATATTCATAGTTAAATTTTCTTGTCCCAGCTGTGCTTGTTTCTAGGTAATACATGGAAAGGAAAAGATAACTAGGCACAAGACAAAGAAAGTAAATCCATTATAACCATATTACTAGGTAAAAAAAATGGCACGATTTTCTTAGCTCAGTAGTAGCCTAGGGAATTATAGTTTTGAGATCTAGTTCTAGAAATTCATGCTTCACTGATTAATTTCCATTTTCTTCTGGTGGCCCATATAATAGATAAGCTATCAGAAAAAAGATGGGCTGTTCAGTAATTCCACACTAATATTTCCATTTGGTTTATTCCTTTAAGCCTGATATGTTCACTTTTCTTTGAAGGAAAGGAAGAGATGAATGTATAAGCCTCCTGCTGAATGAAGGAGAATTGTTCCTCTATAATTCCATGTTTAAAAAACACTTTCATTTCTTTTCATTTATGAAGTCCTCTTGTTTTGCTGACCTCTGGTGACAAACGCATATATATCCTTCTGTAGAGCTTCTTTATTATTCTCTAATGCAACTGGCTATCATTTGTAAGCATATGAAAATGACTTTTTTGCTTAACTATGAAACTGAAATGGTCCTCCAACTAAGACAGTATTTACTATTTAAACAGGAAAAAGTGTCACTGCTTCACCATAGCAAAATATAATTTAAAATTGTTATGTCCACGATAAAGATAAATGAGAGGCAGCTTGAATATCCAAATGAGGGTTATTTACAGATTCAGAATGAACGTGTCCTCTACACTGACTAGGAGAGGCAACTAATAGTCAGAAGCTGTAGCTGTGATGAAACATTTTCTTCCATTCACTTCTCCATATGCTGACGTTACTTACTGGGATGCAACAATATGAAGATCTTTGTGTCTTCCTGGAAAAGTCTTGTGACTGACACAGTAGGACAAATATTTGCCATGCAAACATTTCCTACAAGTTTTGCTTTTCTAGTTTTATGATCTTGTGAAATCAACTTGTCATTGTAAAGATATAACTGAATATTTTAATTTTATTTTAGTAGGACTTGCAAGAATCTGCAGTGTTCTGAGAAACTAGTGGCATGCTTACTCACTGATTTAAGCACTAGGACTGCTTTACACACATTCTTCACACATCTGTAAAACTTTATAAATTATATCAATATTATATAACTACTTGCTATTCCCTGACTTGATATAGATTTCATTTTCTTGGAAATCTACAAGAATCTGATGTAAGAAGTTTTCTGGAAAGCAGAAATTTGTGCTTAATCTAAGGTAGTAAATTTATCCTTCTTCAAACCTTTCATTAGTCTTTCAATCTTTTTCCTCTCATTTCCCCTCCTTTTTCTGTGATATTCCTGAATCAGTTTTCTTTCAAAGAAACAGACAAAATAAAATTAAAAAGAAAAATACCACACCTACCAACATTTACAGAAGTGAAAACCCTTCATGCAGTGGTCAGTGAATTGCTGACTTAACTCAGCAGACTGTTAGAAATGCAACAGTTCCTCGACCCATTCATCTTAACGGACGCATTAACTAAAGCTGGTATGCTGCAATGGCAATATTTATTACTTTTCTTTAATTTCAGTAGGTTTTATTCATTTTTGGCTTTTCTGGAACTGTGGTCACTGGTTGCAACTGTAAGAAAAATCTCATTTATGAAACAGGAGTTACACCATCCTATATTAATTACATATAGGCTAAGTGCTTTACGATATTTATTGCTTTGCACCCCACAAGAGTGAGCCCTTCACATATAAAACTACTGTTCCAGTAATACACAGGACATCATAAATATGAGAAAGGCAGAGACACTTTGTGAGTTCCAGTTTTTCATTTAAATACACAGGGATACTATTGTACTGGCTAATTGGTTTGTGCAAGATTATTCCAGCATAAAGTAATAGACATAAAGCTTCTGTGAACTGTGACTTGTGTATTGTCCTGTTAGTTGCAAATAAGAGTGCTGACCATGAAATGCCTTTTTTTGTGATGGGTATAACTGCTCTATCCTGTAAGATTTAATTACAAATTGACTAGCTCAGCTTTATACAAGGCCTTGGAGACCGGGTTTTTGGCATGGCAGCTTAAAATAGTTTTCTCTCTTCCCTTTGATCTGAAAATCAGGATTTGTGTAGAAAAAAATGCAGGTATATTATGTTGTGCAAACTACATGTCAGTTTAAGAATTCTCTGAAGAATTCCGCTTGCACCCAGTATTTGCGTATTGCATTGTCAGGTGCGCATAAATCACGATTCCAATAGGTAAAAGCTGGATTTTATAGGCTATTGTTGAATATTTTATTCTCTATATCTGCCTGAATGAGGATTATTATATTCAGCATCTAAGAACATATTGATCATTTTTTTCATGATCTTCCTGAAACTTGGCAGAAAATCTGAGAGTCCGGGCCTAAGGTGAAAACTGCAGAAAATGCCCGTGCCTGAACTTATTAACTATTATAGATACTCTTAATGCAAACAGAGTGCAATGCAGGCTATGGATGTGTTGAAGGCAGATAATAAAAACGAGGCATAAAAGTTAGACTTTCTGACTCTTAACAGTGAATATAAATCCAGAAAAAAAAAAAAATGTATATGAGCTTAATAGGCTACTGTGAATACCAGAATTATATGATTGACTACTTACTCTGTGACTACCTCTGAGCTAACATATTCGTTTTCTATTTTTAAACTACAATATAGTTAACTGTTAACAACATGTCTTCTCATTAGTTTGAAGTTTACATTGTAAAACTATTCTGAATTGTTGTACATATAACTATTCTATAACATATTGGTAAATTACCGGATCATGTAATTGATCTTTAACTATGTGACATAGCAAAAATAACTATATTCTATTGCATCTGTATGCAAAAAGAACCCCAGAAAGCTTCTTTTAGATAGCTCTTAAGTTTTCTTTTTTTAAATCTGTCTCTTGTTTAAGATAATGGTCACATAGTGTCCAGATGAAGTGAATTAAAGCTGCAATACAGTGTTTTAAACCAAATTGAAATTTGAACTTTCCTAAGGATAGTACTGTGAAATAGGAGCAGGGATTCTCTACTATCAGATATTTCTATTGAAGGAAATTTTCATATTCTTTTTAGAAATTAAGATGGAAAAGAAAAGATATCTTGAATATGCACAAGATTAGTTAAATCATATCCTTTGAAAAAATTTATCTTTACAGATGCCTGCTCCAGAAATCAGATGAAAGTAGTTTGAAATCCAAACAGTAGGGCTGGTTTTTAGCACTAGAATTACTTGAAAAGTCTATCTGCAGCTGAGGGTGTGCAAGTTAATTCCTCATCCATGAGCTTAAATGATCGTGATATCTGGAGAGAATATATGTAGATTTGTTGACTTTCTGTTTTAACCCCCTCTTTCCATGTGTGAGGACTGGAAACAGGACAAAGTCATAAATTTTTGAAAAGACTGGTTTGTAGTATGGTATCTTTAAGCTATTACAGCTATTTAAACTTTAATTTATAAGCTATTAAGCTATTTAAGCTTTAAGCTGTTACAGCTATTAGCTATAGCTATTGCTATATAAAATATTTTAAAAGATGACTATTTTTTGACTAGCTTACAATCACTAGAAAGTGTTTCTTTGTAAATTCTTATTTTTCTTAATAAACAGAAAAAAAAATCATCCTAATATGAAAAACTCTATATGTGATATAACATCTATTTTAGTTGGCTCTTCTAGAGTTTCAGCAGTTCATGTGAATTTATTATGCCTGAGTAAGAAGAACAGTTAACCAAATTCTTTTTGGACAATATCAGTCACATGACATTTCACTTAAGATTAACTGTTGTTAGTCTTATGTAGTGTATATCTTATTTGGGGTGATCATTTTCAAAACATCTGTCCTGTTTTCTGTAAATAAAAATGACTCTGTTTGCTGTAATGCCATTTCTGAAAGAAAATTCTTTTGTGTTTCTGCAACCAAATCTGCAACATGTTCCTTTACAAACTCATATTATAGAATGCAGGTTCATAAACAGAACACTTTGGTTTCTTTGGAAGGATGATATTTTTAGAAGTCTCAACACAAGTAGTAGTGGTGGAACAGTGTTTTTTTTTTTCCTTGTTTTCCAATGAAGTGCTCTCTGCAGGAGGCCAAATGCCATCAACTCCCTCATAAATCACTGAACATTTAGAAAAAGCTCTTTTAATATTTTATAGGAGGAGCAGAGTTGTTTATTCTTCTTTTTTAGTGATTCTTGAAGTAGCTTTGCTCGTCACAATGTAAAGTAAAGTGGATGTTCAAGTTGAACATGTATGTTGAATTCTGTGGGAAATATGTGTTTAATCCTATGGTGTCTGAATTTCACTTTAAATGTTTAAGTTCATATTGAAACTTAAAAAATAAAAATAAAAATAAAAATAAAAATAAAAATAAAAATAAATAAAAATAAAAAGAGAGAGAGAAGAGAAAAGGAATTTTAAGTTCTTTTCCTTTTGGATCCACATACTTGTCCTTTGGGAGTACTTAGTAACTTACACTGCTGGTGGAATATGAATCAGATTGCTTTCTTCAATCTTGCTCTTGATGCATCTAGCAAGATACATCAGAAAAATATATTTGTGTTTTTAGTTACTCTTTGGATTTGGTACAGAATATAAGATCATTTGTTTTAGACACTTTGCATATGTTTATATTGGACATCAGCTTTGTGACATCTTAACGCTTCCCTTTTCCTTCTCTTCTTTCTTCATTGAAAACCTGCACTCTAAAATAAATCCCTGTATGGTGGAAAATTTGGTGTCCAAAATGATGGTAATGTAGGGATGTCCAAGTGCATCAATACCATTCCCGTTTTTATTTAGTAGCCTGGATAAAAATGGAGTTCCAGAAATGTGTGCAGAATGAAGGACTTTATGAGCCCAAAGTCACCTGAGATGCTGTTGGCTTGATTCCGAATCACACTCATTCACTGTTAGATAAGACATAACAGATATAATGTAATCATGGCATAGAGCAATTGGCTAATTTGTAATTGTAAGGTCCAAAAACACATTTAGGAGGTTAGCTTGGCCATAGTCAACAAGGTATTTGCTGTCCTTAGTTTGTTAGTATGCTGATGAGACACTAAAAAACACTCTCTGGTCCTCAATTTATCATGGTTAAATCATTACTTACGCTTATTAAACAAAATTTTGCCTTGCTATTTAAACACATACCCTGCTGTTGGTTTAATTTTTATGAATAGTGGCAGCCAAAGAAATCTAATCTTCTACTTGCAATCTTCTATAACTATCTTTAACTTTCAGTTATAGTGTTCTTTAAGCATAGAAAGGATTATTTGTCAAAGCTGCTGAATATGGATATACATAGCTCTTCTGCTTTGTCTGATCTTTTTCTGAATAGGGTATACAGCTTGCATTGTGCACATCTACTACACTGGTTTTGTCTAAAATTAAGAAGAGCAGGAACAAACATTCATATCTGCGTACGTATCTGCATTGGGTTTCTTTCTGTAAGGAACTGGGTCTTGCTACTATTTATCTTACTAACATTTGGTACTCATACTATCAGGCCTGCTTAACTCTTGAAGTATAGTAATAAATCTTTCAAAGTTAATTTTTCACCTCTAGATATTGTTTTTAAGGCAGCAAATAAAAGTATTTTTCTCTGCTATTTAAATCTGCATAATCACATATAGAGCAAGAATATTTGAAGTTAGCATAATATTTGACCATATGACCAATTGTGGTGGTTTCACATCAATGTTCTTTCTTCGTCAAAAGAACAGGGGAGAAAATATGATAAAAAAAATCTCATGGGTTGAGATAAGGACAGGGAGATCACTCACCAACTACTGTCATAGGCAAAACAGACCCACTATAGGGAGATTAATAATAATTTGTTGCCTATTGATAACAGACTAGAGCAGTGAGAACTAAAAGCAAACTAAAAGAACCTTCCCCCCTCCACCCTGTTCTACCTCCTCCCCCTGAGTGGCGCAGGCAAATGGGGAATGAGGGTTGCAGTCACATAATGCTTCATCTTTGCCTCTCCTTCATCTTCACTCTCTTCCCCTGCTCCAGCATGGGATCCCTCCCACAGCATGCCATCCTTCCTGAACTGATCCTACATGGGCTTCCCGCAGACAGCAGTTCTTCAAGAACTGCTCCCATATGGCTCTGTACCACAGGGTCCATCCCTCAGGACCAAACTGCTCCAGCACGGCTCCCCCACGGGCGGCAGCTCCCGCCAGATCCCCTGCTCCTGCGTGGGCTCCTCTCCACAGGCTGCAGCTCCGGCCTGGGGCCTGCTCCTGCGGGGGCTCCCATGGGCCGCAGCCTCCTTCAGGCCACATCCACCTGTTCCATGTGGGCTTCTCCACGGGCTGCAGCGTGGAGATCTGCTCCGTGTGGTACCCATGGGCTGCAGGGGGACGGCCTGCTCCACCATGGGCCTCTCCACGGGATGCAGGGGAACTTCTGCTGTGGCGCCTGGAGCCCCTCCTGCCCTCCTTCTGTACTGACCTTGGTGTCTGTCTCTGTACATTTTCTCACTCCTCTCTCCCAGCTGCTCTTTCGCAGCTGTTTTTTCCCTTCCTTAACTCTGCTCTCCCAGAGGCACAACCAGCATCGCGCACTGGCTCGGCTCTGGCCAGCAGCGGGTCCCTTTTGGAGCTGGCTGGAACTGGCTCTTACCTGACATGGGGCAGCTTCTGGACTCTTCTCACAGAGGCCATCCCTGCAGTTCCTCCCACTACCAAAGCCTTGCTACATAAACTTAGTACACCAGTCATGTTTAACTTAATGCTATGAATCACATTAAATTATCAGATTTTAAGTTGCTCAATTGTTATGATTTCATGTTATTTCATTTTTGCATTTGTTTGAATGCATGGAAGAAATTAAGCACAATACATCATTGTAAGTGCACTTCACGGTGTTGCTTCTGCTTTGAGGAGATCTATTTACATTTTTTTTTTTTTTTCTGTAGTAAGAGAGATGAAAAAGTTTTGCTGATTCAGAACAATTATCAGTTAGGACAGTTATTCTCTACATTGTTTGACGTCGGTATTCAAGTTCCTGCTTTAGTAAATGTTTCTTAATATAATCAGGAATAAAGCCCTCCTCCTCAGTTTGGCCACAAATTCTATCCCACAGCCAGAAAATATTTCTGGTAATATTGTTTGGGACATTACGATGAAAAGCTTTGATTGTTGTCAAAATAACTATATGTTATAAAAGATATTTTACTCACAAATTACTAGCAAGATCTGCTTTCTGCTTTTTCATTGTTTCCAGAGCACTCCTTCAAGCTGTATTGGACATCTTGTTACTTTTCCAATTTTCCAGAAGTTCCTTTATGAAAGAAAGAAACAAAATGTTCCTTGTCCAAATAACTGAGAGGCTATTCTGTTCTAACCATCTTATTTTAATTATCTCAATAAGGGAGTTAGGCTTCCCATGTTTTATACAAAGTAGTTAGATAAGACTCCCTAAGATGGTTCTGAATCCCTCTGTTAGGCACCTGCTCTGAACAATCATCTCCATTTGGCTACACAGCACAGCTATGTTCTTAAAACTGATGCTTTTCTCATAGAAGAGTAAAAACAAATAACTTTCTCTTTTCTTTGAATAGCAAAGCAACTTTTTACAGACTTTATTTAGTTATGATCAGTATCATTTTTTACCACTTTGAGCACATATTCATATCTCTTGACAATGTTACAATGCATTGTAACCTTGGGGTGAAAGTTTTTTCATATTGATGTTATTGGGAATTCATTGTTTGTTGCATTAGTCCAGAATATTATCTGGACTATAGCATTTGAATATGTAAATAATAGTGTTAAGACACTAAGATCTAAAGACTTTTTTTATTAAACGAAAGCAAACGAAAAATGGACAAAAATAATTCAAAAGGTCTTGACCTTTTCCTTAAGTTTCTGTTGAAAGATATGAACATGAGATTCAGAAATGCCTATAGAAATGATTTAAGAAAGGTGTGCCCTGTTTCATTTGGCTTTTGGGAGAAGATGGACTAGTAAAAGGAGTCTAGAAACAGTGGAACCTTGACAGAATTCTTTATCATCCATCATCCTCTATCCCAAAGACAGAAAAAAAAAAAAAAAAGCCTTTGAGAAATCCAACATTAAAAACAAAATCAGCCTTTAAGAATGGTAATAGTTAAAAGTAGTAGGTAAAATTAAACAGGACTGGTGGAGCATGCCAACTCCCAACGGAGGGCATTGGATAGGAAGAAACCTAATAGAACGAAATTCGTAATTTGTCATTTCCATTACTTTTTAAAACATGATAAATTCCTAAAAAGTTCATTTAGGATTGTGGTCCTAACTATCTTGGGGCCTTGTTAAAAGCCTTTCTCTAGGTGCTTGTTATTTTAAAGTAATTATTGTGGATAGATGCAGATGACCAAAAAATAGGAGAAAAATAAAAAAAAAAATTCCAAATTTCATAAGGATATTATTTTTGTTAAATCTGCTCATGGTGTGTCCAAATATAAGTTATGTACATGACTTAAATGTGCTAAGAGTTTACCAGGACTTTCTTTCTTGTAATAGCTCCTTGGATCTGTAGCTCGTTCTTAATGAACTCACACTTTCAGTTCAAAATATCCAAGATAATTAACAGAGCTTGCTGACAGCATATATCAATACTCTATTTAAAATGATCGAAGTGTAAGAGGTGAACTGGTTCCTTTCGTCTTGCCCCTTCTTTGTTGTGAGTTTTTTTTTTTTTTTTAAACAGTATGAGACCAGATCAGTCACAAGAATTTCTCTGTACTTCATTTTTTTGTACATCTTTGTACCTTTAATATCACACATAGGACTCTTGGTGGTGCGAAACCTGATGTCTTGCCAAGAATATTTGTTAAGAGCTCATGGCTTTTTCACCTATTTTGCCATAATAAACTACAGTTGTGCTGATGACATTTCTGATATCCAAAAGCAATAGAAAATAATTTCTTTTCCTTTTGAGCATAGTTTTCCCATATTAATAGACAAGCTCATGATCTGTATGTAGCTGCAGCGTGCAGCAGCCCTGCCCTATCCATGGCTTCAGAAGTTTCTCTTTCTGTTGTTTCCTTGTCAGTGTAGGATTTCAGCTGTCAGTGACTGCATCATCTCTGTTTTGCAAAGTCTCTTCCGATTGTTCTCTTGCTACTTAAGAATTTTTTCTATTTTCCAGCTCCCTTACCCACAGGTTTTAAGAATTTAATTATTCTTGTCATACACATGAAACCTAGAATGATCCTATTCTTTCTGTGGAAAGAATGTTTCTTAATACAGCTGTTCTCTTGTGTGTCACTGTTAGACAAAATGTGAGATTTTTTTTGAGTGGAACTAAGTGCATATCTTGACTCATGCTGGATATACATTTTACCTTACATATATTGCAAATGTGCTGTTTGTGTTCTTGTTACATGAGTCTTTTGTGTCCTGCTCTTGCACTGTTATGACCTAACTGTATGAATTTGTTGGTCTAGATCTCTGATTTATACCTAGCATACTGTGAATATATATATATATATTTAATATTATAGAGTGAATGCTCTGCTTGCTCAAGATACAGTAATAAGATTACTTTTAATGTTAGATGCCCTCCTTTGATAATAATTTCTACATGTTTTGGTTTTACTTTACTCATTATAATTATATACACCAGAATAACATTCTTTCTTCAGAAGAACTCTTTATTACCAACTATAGCTGGGTTACATACATTGTTATTCCACTACTTGATTTCTAACAAGAAAAAATTAATAGAACAGGGCATTTTATGCTCAGCACAATTAATCACATGCTGTCCTATGTGTGTGTATTCAACACTTCCCTCACAGCAATAACTGGCTTTGGACACCCATTTCAATTTCTGTGTTCTTCCCACCAGGTGCCCTTAGTTTTTTTGTTTTGTTTTGTTTGTTTGTTTTTTTCAATGCCTAAAACATCCCCTCTTCTCACTGTAGTATTTCATGATTCTTTATATGGCCTTAATGATTTTATTTATGTGTGTATATATATATAAATATATATTTTTATATTTGGCCCTCTGATGACACATTAAACAGCTAGTCCAGAGTAACTATAAGTGTGTGCTGCTTGTCTAGCTAGTGACTAATACATAGAATTGAGTAAGTGCTGAGTTATCACTGCATTTCCCCCAGTGGGAAAACTAATATGCACACGTCCTTGCCTTTCTCAGTAAGAAATTTCATCAAACAAGTAGAGAGTAATTTCTCTGAGAAATCTCAACAGTAAATGAAGGTAAAAATACATTCAGGAACTTTATAGTTATTTATTTATTTAAATATCAAACAGCTCAAAAATATACTTTTTTTTTTTTT
>VXAA01004231.1:24977-38134 GCA_013399115.1 Anseranas semipalmata
TTTTTCCAGTAGGATTGCTGTGATAGATCTGCTCACTGAACACACTTCGGCTGTTTTACCTTATAAAAGGACCCCTGACTATGGTTCTCTTATGCTGCTGACCAGGAAATTCTTTTTTATTGACTAGACCCACCCAGGTCAGGTCTTTGGGAACCAGATTCTTATATTTTTTCTGCATTTTTGTGCATTTAATGCATTTTTATGCATTTATCTATTGTTGCCTGTCTTACGTGTATGGTAGGAAAACAGACCCATACAAGATGGACTTCATTGTACAAGCCTCAAATCAACAGAGCTTTTCAAAAAACTACTTTCCTTTTAGCAGATCATCACATTAAAAAAGAGCAAGGAACTATAGGATTTCTGTGTACCACTGTATAAACATATCTTCATTTAAGTAAAAGGGGAACTTTTTTTTTTCTTATTTCTTCTACTCATTTTCTGTTCTTATTTTTGCCACCCTTAATACCTGTTCAACTGGAGACCAATAGCTTAAATACTACATGACCTTACCATAAAAGTTCGTTTCAGAATCCCTCATTATAAGAAGCCTAAGAAAGACAGCAAGAAATAGTATCAAAGATTCTACTGGAAAGTTTTGTGTTTTAAAATGTAGTAAAAATAGTATTTTAATTTAAGCTATTTCTGTTGTTTTCCCTATAATAGTCATTAGCATGTTTCTGATGAATATGCAGGGAGGGATTTCCAAGGGAAATGTGATTCAAATCAAGAAGATAGTATTGTACATTAGGGTAATGCTTTTAAGATACATTCCCATTAAGCATAAAATAGGATGCCATGTAATAAGTAGTTCACAGTTTTATTCCTTAGTATTTCAAGATGGATTAGTCCAATGCTTGAAATAAACATCGGGGGAAATAAACATCAAATTCTGCACTGATGGAATAAGTGTCATAGCAATCCTTTAGGTCTTTTCCTTCTCTATTTTTCTACAGGTCACATGAGTAAGTATTAGTTTATCTTTCTCAATTACATGGGCAAAGGCATTTCTGGCATATAGGAGTACTTTGGATGTAATCACAGAAAACTGTGTGAAGCTCTAGTTTGTCGCTTTTGTGCAAGTTTCAGGGAGAAAAATATGCCACTTGTACAAACTTAAATTTCTTTCAACCCATCTGTGCTCTGTTTTGTGGTGTCTGAAGTACAGTGATGGTCTTAAAATGTATACCAGAATATAGTATTTACCTTGGCACTGTACACATATGTTTAAATTGCAGATAACAAGAAAAAGGTGTTTTTGTACTCAGTTTGTAACTTTAGGTCAAAGTGAAGCATTTTACTTTTCATTTATGTGGGCCTTGTCTTTCACTCTCATCTCTATCACTCTCTACAACAGACTGCAACACTGTGACTATTTAGGATCATCAGCCAATTAACAATAACTGTAACAAGATGAAAGTCCTTTGCACATGCATGCAAATAGAGCAATCTAAATTGCATGGTTTTCAGTTGATTAATTTTACTCATATGTAGGTCCATATCAAAAATTCAGCAGTTAAATGCTCTCTTTAGTTAACTTGAAGAGAGGATCAGACTGTGAAATGCTCATAAAAGCAACAGTAATGGTCAAGATAAAAGGCTTATTCAGTTCAACATCTTGTGTTAGACTGGCCAATTGTGGATGCAAGAATGAATTAATACTTTGTCAGCATAACTTCCCAGCTTCTGGCATCCTGTAGCTTAGGACCTTCTGAACGAGAGTTTGTCTCTTCATCCTTGTGTTTGATATTACTTAATAACTGCAACAGCAGTTATATTAGCACAGCATGTGCCAATGAGCTTTGCAATTCATTGGCACATTGAGAGGAAAAAACAAAACAAAACAAAACAAAACACTTTGGTTAATTCAAGAATTCTCCTTGAATATTTCTTTTTATTATTCTTGGGTTTTGTATTGTGTGAAATAGTGAATAATGCTTCCCTTCTTCGCCTTCTCTGCATTATTCATGTCTCTCTATATTGCGATCATATACTGTCTTCCTCAATCATTTCATTTTCCAGATGAAGAATCACAGCTGATTTAATCTCCCCTCATATAGAGGTCTTTTCATACTTATTTTTTATGTGTACTTTTTCCTTTCAGTTGAGGAGACCTGAAAGATGTTCAGCATTCAATATAGGTATTAATTATGTAGTTATAAAATACCACAGTGTGGCAGCTTTTGCTTTAGAAAAATCTATTTATTTCAATTAGGCAACTATGCAACTTATTACAAGAGCACCTAAATGAACTGGACCAGAATGCACTTCCAAAAATATTTTTATTGACACCTTTAACTACATATTCATTTATCTACATTAATATGTTATAGGCATATTTACCTTCCATGCTTATCAGAATACATAAATATATCACTATTTATCTAGATAGTTAAGTAAGTTTTTTTTTTTAGTCATTCTCAGATAAATTTTATCTGTCTTGGGTGGCAAAACAGGGAGCGAATGAATATGCTGTTGACTTCAAATTTCAGGGTCATTCAAAATGTATTGAGTGCTGAAGTACTGTAATCTCAAAGTGTGTTTTCAGAGCTGATATTTGCAAGTGACTGGGAATCAATTTCAAATAGAAATGAATCAATTTCTTGTAGTTACTTTCAAAATTACCAGAATGAAAGATTTTACTTTCCACCTACCTGATATAAGAAATTTACAGTCAGTAAACATACTCTTACTTAAAAACAATAATTATGGATTATACCTAGCAGACTTCTACAATTCCTGTATAAGAGTTGTAAGTATTATTTGTGAATAGTAAATATTTTTTCCTAATGTATTAAAACAAATTAAAACTACATTTCAGTTTTGTACTAGAAGGTAACCCCATTTTTCTGTATCATGTTTATGCATCAACTTAGCGACTCATAGGTCACTAGTATAAATTGCATATATTTATGTACTGTTCATAGAGGTGATGAAAGAGATGATATATGAAAAATATCTTGTAATGCAGCAGAAGCCCTGAAAGAAAACTTAGAATAGAAAATTAAAAACATATATTCATTTGTTAGTACAAGTCCCCTATAAAAGGTAAATAAATATTGAAAATCATTAGTATGCAGATACTACACCACGTCTATTACTAAACCAGTCAAATATATAGTTTTGCCTTATCTGTCATCATCACTGATAACACTCTATCTTCTCCAGGGAGTCATATACAGAACAGGCACTGCAAATATCTATCTAGATTACTAAAATTAGCAACAGTGTTTCTGACATGGAACATACTGCTTGACAATGCAAAATGCCACAAGGAATAATCCAAATAATACAAGCAGCACACATTACATTAATGCGGGGATGACATGAACTACTAATACGTTTTAATCCATGTATTAATAGTTTCTGTAATGAAGAATTTTTTATAACATGGTAAAGAAACGCTCTATTTCAATATATAAATGACGACAAATGTTTTTTTTTTTTTTTTTTTTTGCCATTCTGTTCAGCATGACAATTGCCTGTAGATCCAGGGTAACAAGCAAACATGCTGGAGAGGAATCACAGTGCTAGTGAGTTGGATGACAATTGCAAGAATTCTGTGCTATTTTAATACATAGAATAACGGGTCTTACGTTGTCACATGAGATACGTGACATACCTGTATCTGGTCAATAAAAATCAGTAATCTATTGTCCTGCTGCTATGATTATGGATATGTGTATGGATTTCTGTGCATCTGCTTCCTGGGCTGCTGCAAGGCTGGACTTCTAAAACTGTCTTTGTGCGGCCACTGTTTGTGCTCAAAGCAATTATACTTCACCATTGAGCGCAATGTGCCTGAGGTCTTACTGACTGCGGTCTAAGTGAATAAATGAACAGAGTAACCAGGAACACATGATTCCATGGTTTGGTATCAAAGCCCTTCTTATTTAATAATAAGTACCTTCCCTGGACAGCTGCTCCTCCCTGCTTACTATCAGCTTGTATCCTCCACTTTCCTCCCTCCCTCCACGAAGAATTAACAATTTTTGTGTTGCATGCCCTCATCCCTCTAAGTTACACAGCAGGTTGCTAAGAATTTAGAAAACAAATATTGTAGGTGATTGATGCCAATTCCTAAACTTATTTTCTGGGTCCTTTGCTTAGCATGAGATTTGCAGAAACTTAACATGAGACAAAGCTAAAATGACACAGAAATGAAAAGGGGCATTTGAGTCTGATGTTACTAAAGTAATGTATATGCAAGTGGATTCAGTGGGTATTCAAGCATCATACTAAAATCTTTCTAATATGAGTGGATACTATAAATAACAAAGAAATAACCTCACCCTCTCAATCCCCATCTACCCTTATACAGGTTTCTCTCAGTGTACTTACATTACAATTCTGTTCTACTTAAAGCTCTAGAAACCATCCGGCTCAAATAAATACTCACTCTTGGCAACACACCTATAAGCAAAGATATCTTAGCCTAAAAAAGTGCCAAAGCTCTACCTCATTCACATCTTTGCTGACACTACCATCCACTTAATCTTTTTCTCTATTTCCTTGCAGCACCGCATACATATTGAAGAGAAATTCAAAGGAAAATCAGAGAGCAGAGGTCTCTCAGTGCAGATGAGCAATTGCCTAAATCTACACTTTGTAATCTGTTGGAGAGGAAAAAATAGGAAAAATGGAACAATTTAAGCTATGATTTTCAACCTAACTTGGAGACAGTTCAACTAGTGAAAAGGAGGCCCAAACCAGTAGAGACAGATGTATGTCTGTATAGACCTACAATCAGGGCTATTACTGTAAATTCTATATTTAAACAGACCATCAAATAAAAGGGATAAAAATAAAAATCTTCAGATGCCTTATATTCCCACCCACCATTTTTCTAAGCTTTTGTCTTTAAGCAGTGAAGACAGCTGGTGAGTCAAGCAATGATAATTTCTTGAGGAAAGTCCTAATTGCTATTTGCTTTGAGAGTAATGCTTTACTAGAGAGCAGTCCTTTTCTCTATTGAGCTGCACATACTATAGTTTAATGACGCCTGATGGACCTTGGTTCAACTCAGAGGTCACAGCTGAATTTCAGTGGGTGGAAGACAAGATGATTTTGCAAGTATTTCCAAACATGTATTTTTTCCTTAAAAGTATTCACTTAAACCACCTGATGCTCCATTTAGCATATCTAAAAATTTCTTCATGCACACAAAAAAGTGTGTTCTCTATGTTTCAGTCAGAAATGGCTAGGCTGAAAAATATATTGTGCAATTATTGTTTTAGATACCTCCTCTGGAGGAAGGATGATAGAAACAGAATGACAGACAACAATATTATCACAAACATTTTGAATAAATACTATCTAGTTCTGCAAAATGCTTATGCTCTTGAAGTATTGTGATCTGCGTGATGACCATAACCACCATAATCAGTATTCTTCAATAGAAGACCCAGGGTCTAATTTACAAATGAGAAAATATACTTTTCCCAATATTTACTGTGAAATTTTTCTTGCATTAAAATGTATAGCATGCATGTAACTTGTAGCTGGCAGTACTGTAGAGTGAATCTGATCCAAGAAAAATGCAATTAAATTCAACATTAATTTTAATTCATGGTAATATTTATACTTTAATATTTTTGCTTTGATTGCTACACCCAGTTCAATAGGAAATTGTACCCTTACATCCCCTAGCAAGGAAGTAAGGTTCCTTTACTTGTGTTGTCTATATGAGGGAAGAAAATGCTCTGTGTGTTATGGTTACACAATTCACATCAGTTCACATATCAAGTTACACTTAGCAGTGCTAAGTGTAAGACAGCAGTGCTGTCACCATCCTTAGTATTTTTTTTATTTTTGATTAAATACCCGTAACATTTCTCAAACAGTGGTAACTCTTATCTTACTTATAGGCTACGTTTAAAGGCTACATAAATCCGTAGCCTTTAAATCTGGTAGAGAAGAGTAGTTTTGTACTATATTAAACATATTCATGGCTCTTTAAATATTTACAGTAACCTTTATCTCCTATCTTTACAAAAATATTCAGCAAAGGAAAAACATAGCATAAAGAAAAAAAGTGAAGAAATATTTTATACTGAGGTATTAGAAAGTACAGATAAAAACAGAGTGCTGAGCATTAAAACTTCCTACTCATTAAGTTTTACCTTAAATTCAGGGTGTACCAACTTTAATTTCACTGAAGAAACACATTCACAATAAGCAAATTCTACAAGTAGAAAAACTACTAAATCCATCTTTTATTATAATTTCCCAGTTCCTTTTCAGGTCTCCCAACTACTTTCTGTACAACAAATCATGCATAGATATAAACATACATATGTGTGCATGTAAATATGTATAAACTCAGTTCATGGTTCAGGACTATGACTATACTTGCCTATACCACAAGAATGCTAAAATTCTTTGTGTAAAACACCTTTTTTCCCTCTGCCTTTCCCTCTCACAGCATTTTTTAACCATGTTATAACTGTAAAAATTTGAGAGAGTAAGGTTTATCTTTTTCTCTCAGGTTAAGTTCCTTGGCAGACAAGAAGACACTGAGGAGCCAGAGTCTGTCTCCATTAGTTAAATTAAGGATATCGATCATGACCTGACCATAAATCTCTTAACTTCTCTCTGGTGATAACTTCCAAGTACGATTAATGTTCTTTGCACCTAGCTTGCAAGAGACAAATAACTTTTCTTTTAGGCAACTCTACCTTTTAAGTGAGTTGTTAGATATAATCTATGGAGACCATATAGAAAGACACACTACTTAATGACTTAGTAGAATAGAAAACTTTATTGCAAAAGCACTTTTTTAAAAGAAATACTGACAAATTCTGTGGATACACAGTAGTTGAAGTATTTTCAAGTATGAAATGAATATTTCATAATATGCCAGCAAATAGTCCAAGAGGTTTATCAGGTAATCATACATTTTGCTTCTCTTTCCATGTGCTTTAAAAGTTGCCTCATTATCAGTGTCTGTGCCCTAACCTTCATGTCATAGCCCACCTGAGTACTTTATACTGTGTTAGCAGATCCATATGTTTATTTAGATGACTCCTTTCTTTTCTTCCTGATACGTAGCATTGGACATCCAGTTTTGGGATTGTGATGCTAAATTGCCAAATGACATTCACAAATTCCTTACAGATTGATTGAAGAGCCAATTGCTTACATCCTCTAACAAGGATATGAGCTAATTCTCTAATAACGATTGCCTTATTACCTGATCTGCCATTAATGTCATTGCCCCAATTTTGGAAGAATAAATTTAAATTATTTATCAGAAATCCCTAACTTTTATAAAATTATTTTTCCACACTTGCATTAATTCATATACCATGAGAGCCTCCTACTTCAGCATAGTTTCAAGTTATGTAACATATTATCTGTGAGAAAAACTGTTTTTTGTTGTTCTTTTCTGTCACTATTGTTTTACCTTGCCATCTTGTCTTGCCTTTTTGTACACACTGAATCAAAATGATCAATAGCGTAATCTTTTATCTCCCTAAACTCTGAAACTTTACTGAGAATAACCTCTCCATATGCAATGTACCAGTTCCCATTCTCCAACTCTTTTTATAAATTATTGATATACAGGTTTATATAATTCTGAATTAAAACTACATATGTGCAGAAGAACAGTGATGTGTTGTAACAGTGTTTTTTGTTTTTTTTTTAGCTTTTTGGATCAAACTCCATTGAAAATAACTGTAGTAAGATACTGGATTAGATGACTGTTCAAAGATTTCTCTATGCATTTTTTATTTGATTGCATATACTCCTCCTTGAAACCTCAAAATGACTAAGCGTGACAGATGTGCCAACCCTTGCTGTATCAATAATTGCAAGAACTAAAAGTATGTCATTTTCAGTAAGAGATCAAACCCTGACAAGAACTTCTATCTTTTCCAGGACTATGCAAAAACACTTTTAGAACTCCTTGTCTTCAGCTTAGCCACCCCCATATTAAATAACATATCCTGGCACTACTAACTCAAAATCAGGCATGTTTCAAAGGGCCAGTAACATCTGTTCAGGTTCCCATAGCCAAGTCTATCTACCTGCAATCAAGATCAAATTCTGCTTATGTCAGTACCAATCCGGAGACTTTCAATTTTGGGTATCTGTTTACTGATATATGTATATGTGCAATGTATACATAGCACAAATGTTCTCACCACTGAGAGATCAGGAGAATTAGCTGTTGGCAAACTGCACCTTTGCCAATTTCTGTTTCTAAGATCACACACTTTTATTCTCAAACTTCTCTATCCAGCTCATTGCAACTAAAATAAATAGGGAAGAATATGGATGATGCTCCTTTTACATCTGGTAACTGAGAGACCACCTAGCATGCTTTCCTCAGTAGCTCCAAATTCGTTGCCTCTGACTGGACTTCTACATCAGTGTCAAATATTATAATATGTATCATCATTATTATTAAAAAAAAAAAAAAAGTCATTGAATATCCAGCAAACCTTCTGTCATTCTGGGATGGAGTACATTAGTCTTTGATATTTGTCTCCTACAAAAAGTAGGAGTTAGTTCATCTTTTGTTGCTATTGGGTGCTGGAAAATTGTTTGCTACAAAATGCTTGATTTCTTCTTCCCATCCACTTCTATTGCATTTTATACTATGGAGATGTTGAAAAATCTGCTGTAGACCTGATTTAGCACATTCCTGCCTTCAGGCTGCTTTTCTCCATCTCAGATACACTGGTGAGATTTTACACATTATGTTATATGGAGTATTAAATGCACAGTCTTACTAGATTAACAATCATTTCTCCTTGTGAGCATCATATAAAAACTAGACATGATACCACATATGGCAAAACGGAGAAGTATTCTGCATTTTTGCTGACTGTTGTTCTCTTTTCCCCTAGTGTGCACTGTTAGTTTTTAGATCGACTTCTATGACTGTCACAATAAGCAAGAAATTAAATACTTTGTAGTTAAGTACATTATTTTATTCTTTTTAAAAACAATTATAAAGGATGTTTGTTTTTTTTAAATATAATCAGCAAATAATGAAGCCTCATATTTTGAGATTTCTGCCCGGACTTATTGAAACATTAAAAAATCCAAACTGCTGGTTTACATAGCATTATTTAATCAGAATTCAGTTGGACTATGAAAATATATGGACAATCTAATGTCTAGTTTTGTATGTTATATCACTGTGCACATTGCCATGTTTGATTGGATAGTGGATCTTTAGAGAAGCATAATAAGCATTGCTCTTCAAAGCTGCTCAATGAAGTGATGCTTAACTATCATGACTCTTGAACATAATATTTAGCAAGTAAATGCTGAAACATTTTTTTTTGAGGTATATACCAAGAGTTATTAAGAAATAATTGGAAACTTTTTTTTTTTTTCAATAGAAAACTGTCTTCTGACTTTCCATAAGAATCAATTTTATTTTCTTTTTCCTTGTTGGAGGGCATTTATTGATAAAGATACAAATGACTTTTCTATTCTGAGGTTTTTGGAAGTGCTAAGCCAACTGTTTGGGTAGAAATGCAAGCTTCTGTGAGAGAGGAGGTAAACTGGTTCCAAATTTTAAGGGTGGAATCAGATTGTGGCTCTACACTCCCAGAAGAAAACAAGTTACAGGAAATGTAAGCTGTAGGAAATCTGTATTTTGCAGGATATAGAGGATACAGATGATCAAGCATTCTTTAAAATCTACTTTTCTTAGGAAAACTGTTTATAATGCTGTCCACACCAGAGCCCAGTTCTGTGAGCTTCAAAAGAGACGTAAGATACAGTTGCTAAGCTATTCAGTAATACACGCNAATGATATAATATAATATAATTAATATAACATATATTTCTGAAGTATTTTCTCTCTCTTCTCTGAGGTAATTCAGGAAATACAACTGGAAGAAAAGCTCACACCAACACAATCACAAGATGTGAACTCAGATACAACAAAACCTAATTTAACTATTAGTGAATACATAAACAAGCGATCTCTGAAGATATTTAGAATATCCTGTAATGTCATTATTAAGTGAGGTGAAGAACATGGCTGCCTCCTCTAACCACTCTGGCCCAGGACTACTTCTGTGTGGCTACTGGGGCCCAGCCTGGGTAGACACCCTCGGGCCCCGGGCACTGGGCTGGGCCCCAGTAGCCACACGGGAGCAGTCCTGGGCCAGAGTGGGGACCCAGGTCTCTACCCAGGCTGGGGGACGGGGCTGTTGCTTTCCCCTTTGCAGGTCCAACCAGAGCAAAGCTGAGCAAATATCCCAGAGGCACACAGACACACACAGACAAAGACAGGACACTCACATGACCGGTCAGACAGGCTGCCTTCAACAGCACTTACACACAGGACACGTAAAACACAGACACAGACAGCTGAGTCCCCTTCCTCCTCTCTGGGAGAGACAGTAGTTCACTGGTGNCGTTTTTTTTTTTTTTTTCTTTTCCCCCACAGGTTTTGAGTATTCCACCTGAATGTACCCCCCAATTGGAAAAAAAAAAAAAAAAAAAAAGCTGAAAAGACATGCAGACTAATATACGTGGCACTTAAATAGTGATGATAAAGGTCACATATGTATTTAAATACACAGAGATGGCAGGCTTAAACATTTATCCTTGGAATAGTAATCTTTCTTGTAACTTTCTATTGCATGAGAAAGATTTTAATAAAGAGTAAATATATCATCATATTGTATAATATAGTATGCAATATAATAGGACGATGACATAATAATATGATATAATGATATATAGTNCTGGGCTGGGCCCCAGTAGCCACACGGGAGCAGTCCTGGGCCAGAGTGGGGACCCAGGTCTCTACCCAGGCTGGGGGACGGGGCTGTTGCTTTCCCCTTTGCAGGTCCAACCAGAGCAAAGCTGAGCAAATATCCCAGAGGCACACAGACACACACAGACAAAGACAGGACACTCACATGACCGGTCAGACAGGCTGCCTTCAACAGCACTTACACACAGGACACGTAAAACACAGACACAGACAGCTGAGTCCCCTTCCTCCTCTCTGGGAGAGACAGTAGTTCACTGGTGCAGGCACACACGCTGCACGCTCTAGGTTCACAAGCATGTACACATCTGTGGATCCTTCGAGTACCTGGCATGGCCCCTTTGTCTGTCCAGTACCCCTGCTCAGACCCAGGGCCCCGTATCTGGCTTCACAGGTTGCCTACTTTCCAGCTGGTCTAGCTTGAAGTTCTCTGCAAACACACAGCACTCACACACTTGACCCTCGTGCATACCACGTTTGCAAGTCCCTTGGGCGTACCAGCATGGACCTTCTGCCCAGCTGATACCCTGGCCTCGACCTGAGGCCCCCACTATTCCCTGTCTGGTCCAGCTTAAAGTTTGCTAGTGAATATACACGCACACACCCCACACACCAGGCTGGGGAAGATACAGACGCTTGTCCTCCTCCCAGCAGCCAGTACCAGGCACATGGGCTGCAACCTGTGGCCCTGCTCCAGCTGCCACACTCACATCACTCATGCTGGTCCTCCCCAGTAACTGGTTTGGGAACACACACTGCTCCCACCCCATGGTTGGGAGTAGAAGACTCCCCACTCGCTCCAGTAGCTGATGCTAGGACCCCACTCACTTCAGTAGCTGGCACCGCACCCCACAGGGTCTATACCCCTGGCCTGACTCCAGCAGCTGGCACACAGTTCATGCCAGTTCCCCAGTAATTGGTTTTCCAGGCACAAAGTCTGACTCAAGTAGCTGGCATTGAGACCCTGCTCTCACTCTGGTAGCTAGCACCAGAGGCCAGGGGTGCCCGCTCCCATGGCGCGGCTCCAGTGGCAAGCACTTAGTCCTCTCAAGCTAATCCCCCCAGTGGCTGGAAGTCTAGGCTGAAAATCTGTGGAGCCCTCTCAGTAGGTCCAGAGCTGACCCTCCAGCTGCTGAGGGTAGGACTCCCACTTGCTCCACAGTTCATCAAGCCCACACCCCTGGCCTGACTCCAGTAGCTGGCACCCAGTTCATGCCAGTTTCCTAGTAGCTGGTTTTCCAGGCACAAATTTTGTAGGACCTTTTCTAGATCCAGAAGCCTATGCCCCTCAAACTGCTGATGCTAGGACCCCTACTTGCTCCACTAGCTGGCACCACAGTCCATGGAGCACCTACACCCCTGGCTTGACTCCAGTAGCTGGCATTAAATCCACTCACACTGCCCCCCCAGTAGCTGGGTCTTAGTCAGATACACAACACATGCAAACCCACAGTCACACGGGTCCCCCCAGTAGCTGGTTTGGGAGCACACATTATTCCTGCCCCAGTGGCTGGAAGTAAAAGTGGCTGGGTTGCTGTGTCCAGTAGCCAGCACCACAGGCCAGGGGTGCCCACACCCCCAGTCTGACTCCAGTAGCTGGCACAGAGACCCTGCACTCGCTCCAGTAACTGGCACCAGAGGCCAGGGGTGCCTGCTCCCATGGCCTGACTCCAGTAGCTGGCACCAACCTTCACTCACACACACAAAGGTCTCGCCAGGAGCTGGCACGTTGTCCTTGCAGCACTCACATGCATGGAAGAGAGAGTGTTAATACACAGAGAGAGAGTTAAGAAAAGATTTAATGAGAAAATATGAGAAGATAGGACAGACTGCTCTGATCAACCACGAGAGCAGCTGACAAAGCTTGGGCGGAACCTCCCCTTCCCCCGACATGTTCAAAGGCAACCCCCCAGGCGTGACCAGAGGGGCAAACAGGTCATGGCGCATCAGTCAGGGCATGGCGTGGCAGTTGGCGCGGCAGTTGGTGCGGGAGAGCACGCAGGAAGGGTGGGAGGTGGCCACTCTCTATTCTGGGAGCAAGAGGAGCAGCCTGCTAGTGAAGCAAAAATGGTGTCCACCCACTGCACCTGCCTGAGGTTGGCTGAGACCAAAACCCAGACAGAGGGGCCACAACACCCCCCCGGCAGATGCCTATAGCCAGACAGACCTCCCAAGGACTGAAAGAGCTTCCCAGACCCTCAGTTGCAGGGAACTCCAGAATTTGGAAGTTCCCCTAGGGCCTGAAGGTAGAGTTGGGTGTCGTGGGTGCAAGTGTAGCCAGCTGGTTGAACTTTTTGAGCAAGTTTCCATGTTGCAAGAGGAGCTCAGCAGGCTGCGAAGCATCCAGGAATCCGAGCGAGAGATTGATGCGTGGTATCACACGCTGGCACAGGCTGAGCAACTGCCCTGC
>VXAA01004232.1:7877-19957 GCA_013399115.1 Anseranas semipalmata
GTGGGGTGGGGGGGAGGGGGCGGTGCTGGTGGGGGGGGGGGGAGCAGCGTGGGGGTCCCCCTAACACACACACCCCCCTTTTGGTGTCACCGCAGCGCTGTCACCGAGCTGGCCTGCGATGTCACCTTCGTGGGGACGCTGAGCCGCGTGCATGGCCGCCTGCAGCACCGTGTCTTCGCCGCCGTCCTGCGCCAGGACATCGCCGAGCTGCGCGCCGAGGGGGCCGGTGAGCCCGGGACCTGGGGACGGGCCTGGTGGTGGGTTGGGGACATCAGCGGCGCTCACCCCGCCGTCCCCCTGTCACATGTTGTTGTCCTGTCCCTCCCGCAGGGGACGTGGCGGCACGGGTGACGGGGGACGCGGAGGCCGCCCGCGAGGCGCTGAGCGAGGCGCTGAGCCTGCTGCTGTGGTACCTGGCGCGGGGCGCCTGCCTCTTCAGCACCATGGCCTGGTTGTCCCCACGCATGGCCCTTGTCACTGCCCTGGTGCTGCCCTTCCTCCTGATGCTGCCCGAGGCCGTGGGCAGGTTCCGGCAGGTGAGGGGGGGTCCATGGGCCTACTGTCCCCTCCATGTGCCTACTGTCCCCTCCACGTGCCCGCTGCCACCTCCACATGCCTGCTGTCCCCTCCATGTGTCCGCTGTCATCTCCATGTGCCCATTGTCACCTCCACATGCCCACCACCCCTTCCATGTGACCACCGTTCCTCCATGTGCCTGCTGCCACCTCCACACACCTGCTGTCCCCTTCATGTGCTTGCTGTCACCTCCACGTGCCTTTCCTCTTTGTGCCTACTGCCCCCTCCATGTTCCCTCTGTCACCTCCACATAGCCACTGTCCCTTCCATGCATCCAATGTCCCCTCCGTGTGCCTTCCATCCCCTCTGTGTGCCCTTTGTCCCCTCCATGCACCCACTGCCCTCTGCATGTCCCTGCTGTCCCCTCCCCTATGTCCACCATGCCCTCCATGTCCCCCCTGTCCCCTCACAGCACCCCTGTCCCCTCCCTGCACCCCCATTCCCCACCCACCAGCCCTGCAGTGACACTGCTGTCCCCAGGGCCTGGCACCACGGGTGCAGGAGGCTCTGGCCCGTGCCAGCGAGGTGGCAGTGGAGACGTTCCAGGCCATGGCCACTGTGCGCAGCTTCGCCAACGAGGCTGGGGTGGCCGCACGCTACCGCCAGCGCCTGCACCAGACCCACCAGCTGGAGAAGCAGGATGCGGTCCTCTACGCCGTCTCCGCCTGGACCAGTGGCGTACGGGACGCGGTGGCACGGTGGCAGGGGGATGGAGGATGGAATGGCATGGGGTTGGTGGGACATGGGGACATGATGGCGCGGGGGCTGTGGGACACAGGGATGCAACATCATGAGGGTTGGGGGACGTAATGACATGGGGGTGGTCGGACATAGGGACATGGTGGCACAGGGGCTGTGGGACATGGGGACACAACATCATGGGGGCTGGGGGACATGATGGCACAGGGATGGCGAGACATGGGGACACAATGAGAGAGGACTGGGGAATGTGATGGCATGAGGGTAGCAAGACATGGGGACATGATGGCATGGGGGTGGGGACATGAGGATATGACTGCATAGGGCTGGGGGACATAATGGCATGGGGATGGCAGGACATGGGGATGTGATGGCATGGGGACTGTGGGACATGGGACGTGATGGCATGGGGACATCAGGACATGGGGGGCACGACAGCACAGGTGCTGCAGGGCACAAGGNCGGGGCTGGGGGACATGGGAACATGATGACAAAGAGCTGAGGGATATGATGGCATGGGGCTAGAGGACACGGGGACATTACAGCATAGATGTGACACAATATGGAGATGGGACATGATGGTATGGGGCTGAGAGACATGATGGCATTGGGGTGGTGGGACATGTGGACACAATGAGAGAGGGCTGGGGAATGTGATGGCATGAGGGTAGCAAGACGTGGGGACATGATGGCACGGGGCTGGGGGACATGGGAGGTGATGGCATGGGGACATCAGGAGAGGGGGGGCACGACAGCACAGGTGCTGCAGGGGTGATGCACAAGGGGTGCACACAAGGGTGTGATGACACAGGGAATGGGACAGCACAGGGCCTCCAGGACATGGGGGACACGATGGCATGGGGGGACGTGACAGTTCTGAGGCTCTGGGACATGGGGGACATCGATGGCATGAGAGAGGTGACAGAGCAGGGCTGGGAGCTCAATGTCCCTGCAGAGAGGTGGCCACGGCCCCATGGGCAGGTGTCCCCTGGCGGTGACCCCTCACGGTGTCCCCAGTTTTCAGCGCTGGCCCTGAAGATGGGGATCCTCTACTACGGGGGTCAGCTGGTGGCTGCGGGGACCATCAGCACCGGGGACCTCGTCACCTTCCTCCTCTACCAGGTGCAGTTCACCACTATCGTGGAGGTGAGCCCAGGTGCCTGTGTCCCCATGTCCTCCCTGCCATGCCCCCATGCCAGCCCCAGTGCATCACCATGGCCCCATGTCCTCCCCGCTGTGTCCCATGGCCAGTCCCACTGTGTCTCCGTGCCCATCCATGTCCCCAGGGCCTCCCTGCCATGTCCCTGTGTCCCCATGTCTGTCCCTCTGTGACCCCCTGCTGCATCCCTGTGCCCTCTCCAGCATGTCCCCGTGTCACCCACTGTGTCCCTGTATCCTCCCTGTCACATCCCCATGCCAGTCCCACTGTGTCCCTGCGTCCTCTGAGTCCCCGTGTCCTCCATGTCCCCATGCCCTCCTGGCCGTGTCCCCATTCCCATTCCCTGTGACCCCATGCCCTGCCACTTGTGTCCGCATGCTGTCCCCAGGTCCTGCTTCACTACTACCCCATGCTGATGAAGGCCGTGGGTTCCTCAGAGAAGATCTTTGAGTTCCTGGACCGGGAGCCACAGGTCGCACCCTCGGGGACACTGGCACCCAGTGACCTGCGGGGCCACCTCCGGCTTGAGGACGTCTGGTTCTCCTACCCCGGGCGCCAGGAGCCCGTCCTCAAGGTGGGCAAGGGGACGTGGCGAGGGGACACAGGGACATGATGGGAGAGCGTGGCAGGCGTGGGGACATGGCAGGGGGACATAGGGACGTGATGGGAGAGCGTGGCAGGCGTGGGGACGTGGAAGGGGGACACAGGGACACGGTGATGACATGGCATGGGGACGTGGCAGGGGGACACAGGGACATGGTGGGGACATAGCATGGGGACATGTGGTGGGGATGGTGGTGTGGGGACGTGGCAGAGGAACACAAGGGCATAGGGACAGGGTACACAGGGACACGGTGGGGACATGGCATGGGGACACAGAGCCACGGTAGGGAGGGCGTGGGGCCATGGACACAGTGGCAGGGCTGTGGGGGGACACAGCAAGGGGACAGGGGGGGCGCGGGGAGGGCGCGGGGACACGGGGACGCCGTGGGGGGGACAGCCGTGGCCCCAGGGCGTGTCGCTGGAGCTGCGCCCTGGGGAGGTGCTGGCACTGCTGGGTCCCCCGGGCGCGGGGAAGAGCACCCTGGTGTCCCTGCTGCTGCGCCTGCGCCAGCCCACAGCCGGGCGCCTGCTTTTGGATGGCCACCCCCTGGATGCCTACTGCCACCCCTACCTGTGCCACCAGGTGAGCCGCTTGCTGGTGCCCCGTCACTGGGCGTGTGACACTGTTTTCCCTGCGGGGGGGTCACCGGCCGGCCTCATGCATCCCCAGCTGTCCCCGTGGGGGTCACCGGATCCCCCCCGCCAGATCCCTTTCCATCACCACTGGGTCCCCAACCGCCCTCACCGTGTCCCTGGCCATCCCTGCCACATCCCCAGCCATCCCCACTATGTCCCCTGCTGTCCCCATCGTGTCCTCCTTGGCCACCCCCTACCGTGTCACCAGCCTTCCCTGCTGTGTTGCCACCTGTCCCTATTATGTCCCCGACATGTCCCTTGCCATCCCCCCCATGTCCCCTCCATGTTCTCGCTGTGTCCCCATCATGTTCCCACTGTGTCCCTAGCCATCCCTACTGTGTCACCAGCTGTCCCCGCTGTCTTGCCAGCCATCCCCACCATGTCCCCAGCCATCTCCACTGTGTCCTCAGCTGTCCCTGCCATGTACCTGCTGCATCCCCAGCCACCCCCACCGTCTGTCCCTCTGGGTCCGTGCCGTGTCCACGCTGTGTCCCCAGCTGTCCCCTCTGCCGCAGGTGGCCACTGTCCCCCAGGAGCCGGTGCTCTTCGCTCGCTCACTCCACGCCAACATCGCCTACGGGCTGGGGAGCTGGAGCCGGGAGCAGGTGACAGCAGCCGCCAGCCGGGTGGGCGCCCACAACTTCATCACCCGCCTGCCCCAGGGCTATGACACAGGTAGGGCGTCCCGTCCCCCCTCGCCCTATCCCTGTCCCCTCCAGGGTCCCTGTGTCCCCTCCCCACCCTGACCCCGCTGTCCCTGCAGAGGTGGGCGAGCTGGGGGGACAGCTCTCCGGGGGACAGCGGCAGGGGGTGGCCATTGCCCGCGCCCTGGTGCGGGACCCCCACATCCTTGTCCTCGACGAGCCCACCAGCGCCCTGGACGCCGAGTGCCAGCAGCAGGTGGGACGTGTCCCCGTGTCCCCGCATCCCTGCATCCCCTCGGTCCCCACTCCTAGCAGCACTCGGGTCCCAGGGCATCCCCTTGGGTCCCCTTTCCCACTGTCCCCTGGTTCCCTGGTCCCTCTGTCCCCTTTGTCCCCACTCCTGGTGTCCCCTGGGGCCCTGGGTCCCCATGTCTCTCAGGTCTCTGGTCCCCATGGTCCCCACTTCTGGTGTCCCCTTGCTCCTTGCTCCCAATGTCCTTGGGGTCCCTAATCTCGGTGTTCCCTGGGTCCTCAGTCCCCATGCCTCCTGGGTCCCCACTCCCAGCGTCCCCTCGGTCCTGGGGTGGGGTTGGGGACATCCTCTGCATCTCCGCTGACCGTGTCTCCTGCTGCAGGTGGAGTGGGAGCTCTTCGAGGCCTGCAGGACCCGGCGCACGGTGCTGCTGGTGACGGGGCAGGTGGCCCTGGCGGCGCGGGCGCACCGGGTGGCCGTGCTGGAGGGGGGGCAGGTGCGCGAGCAGGGCCCCCCCAGCGAGGTGCTGCGCCCCGGCAGCCACTACTGGCGCCTGCTGCAGGATGGGGGACACTGGGGGACACCGGGGGATGGGGACAAGGGCACAGGGAGTGGGGATGAGGGACAGCAGGTGCTAGGGATGGGGACACTGGGAGCCAGGATGGGGACACCAGGGGATGGGGAGACCAGGAGCTGGGATGGGGACACTGGGAGCCAGGATGGGGACACTGGGAGCCAGGATGGAGACACCAGGAGCCTAGATGGGGATGGGGACACTGGGAGCCAGGATGGGGACACCAAGAGCTGGGATGGGGACACTGGGAGCCATGATGGGGACACCAGGAGCCTGGATGGGGATGGGGACACTGGGAGCCAGTATTGGAGCAACAGAGGCAGAAATGGGGACACTACATGTTGGGATGGAGACACCAGGAGGTGGGATGGGGACACCAAGGGCAGAGATGGGGACACAGGCAGCAGTGACCAGGGACCGTGAGAGCTGTGACACGAGAGCGCGGGCACCAGGCTGAGCACGCTGCAGTGTCCCTGCTGTGTGACCGTGATCAGGGCAGCCACTGGATGAACTGGGGTGCCACCGGGTGCCACCAGGGCTGGCGGCTGGCAGGGACGGCCATGTGACACAGAGCTGAGAATAAATCCTCATGTTTGTACCTGGGGTGTGTTGGGGACCCCAGAATGGGGTAGGGGGGTGGGGCACAGTCATGGATGTCAGGTCCTGTGGGTGCTGACCCCCAACAGCACCCATGGGGAATGNGAGCACTGGGGGCTGCTGGTGTGTGCCCCAGTGACCCAGGCAGTGTTTCAGGAATCCAGATCAGGACCAGGGGACCATACTGGGAGCACTGGTGTGTGTTCTAGGGTGGTGGGATGGGTCTTGGGGGATCCTGGATGGAACTGGGGGCTGCACTGGGAGCACTGGTGGTCACTGGTTTGCGACCCAGGCAGGGTTTTGGGTATCCAGGCTGGCACTGGGGGCTTGCTGTTGGTCAGGGCTCCACTCGAAACGGTTCTTCCTTCGGGTCACTCGATAGGGAGGGCTCAGAAGCTGACCATAGCCTGGAATGCACGTTCTCCAGAAACCCACAACATCCAGAAAAAACTTGTGATTCTTTCCTGGCGGCTGGTGGGGACATAGCTGTCACTTTATTGACCACATCCATAGTGACGTTGGGACATCCATTGTGCCACTCGACTCCCCAGCACTCAATCTCCTGTGCACGTCCTTTGGTCGTGTTTTTTTTAGTGGTGAAACCAGCTTTCAGAAGAACCCAAATTACTCTTTCTCCCTTTTCTCCCTCAAACATTTCTTTGGCTGCGTTACCCCACACAATGATGTCATTGATGCATTACCACTGTTCAGAAGCTTCCCCCTGTCCCAGTACAGTCTGGATCAGGCCATGGCAAATGGTAGGGCTGCATTTCCACCCCTGGGGCAGCCAATTCCAGGTGTCTCCACTCTCCATGAGACTTTTGCACTGGCCATATGGGGCTATTAAAGGGTGAGTGAGTCTTGCTGATCACTCCTTGGCTCTCCAGTCAATGAACCAGCTCATGGGTGGGAATCAGGGAGTCTCGGCTGGTGCGATACTGTCGCCGGTGCACCATTGTTGTAGCGATCAGCATCTGCTGTTCTTTGCCCCTCAGCAACCCCACAACAGTGGGATCCTCTGAGACACCGGGCCAGGCAGACAGCTGTTTGATCTTCTCCGTACCCAGGGCAGCTAAGCCAAAAGCCCTGCAGTACCCTTTTGGGCCTTTAAAGTACACAGACAGTCCACAGAGGTGGATGGAAAATTGGCTGAATGTCCGGGCCTGGAGGGTGAGGATCTGTGGTGCAAAGCCCAGTGGGATGCTGGTAACAAGCAGAGTACCCCACAGGTCCATATTTAGTCCAGTTCTGTTTAATGCCTTCATTAACGATCTGGATGATGGGGTAGAGGGCACCCTCAGCCAGTTTGCAGATGACACCAAACTGGGGGGAGTGGTGGGTACACCAGGGGGCTGTGCGGCCATCCACTGGGACTTGGACAGGCTGGAGAAATGGGCTGAAAGGAATCTCCTGAAGGTCCACCAGGAGAAAGGCAAAGTCCTCCTGGCCAAAGGCAGGGTTCCTCTAGTCCCAGCTGGAGTATTCGCAATCCCTTCACTAGAATCAAGGGAGGCACTCCTGGTCCTTCTGTATCTTGGGGATTGCTGGTTGCCTTTCTTCTACCACAACAGCAACTATGCTATTCATAAATTGAACAACACAACTGCTGTTCCATTCATGGGATAAGGGAACAAGCATTATTGTAATTACTAGGT
Source organism: Anseranas semipalmata (assembly GCA_013399115.1). NCBI lineage: Eukaryota > Metazoa > Chordata > Aves > Anseriformes > Anseranatidae > Anseranas > Anseranas semipalmata. The sequence continues at coordinate 15,274 of VXAA01004232.1, forward strand.
ATGACTCAATCACTGTGTATATAAAATAACAATTATAAGAAAGGCAATTTCTCACAATGTCATTTCATGTCCTATTGCCAGTCAATCAGTCAATAAGGTAACACCAAGATCCAAGGAAAATAATCTGAGTTTCCGTTTGCTGCTGTTGCCACTAGGGTAGCCTGAAAAAAAAAACCAAATCCCTTCATTCCTTTTGGATATGAGGTAATTTGGATATCCATCATTTGGAAATGAGAGGCTCATTATCAAGGTGATTGAGCACCTCCCCAGAATTTTCCATCTCTCAGTTTTGCAGTGTGGGAGCCCCTGAAAAAGCCCAGTGCAACCAGTGTATGTTGTGCCTGAGGGGGAGAAAATAAAATGGAAAAAACTTGTGGGTTGAGATAAAAGTAGTTTAATGAAAGAAAAGCAAAGGCCATGCTCAGAAGCAAAATAATAATAAATAATAATAATAATAACAATAATTTATTCTCTACTTCCTATCAGCAGGTGATGTCCAGCTACTTTCTGGGAGGCAGGGGGCTCAGTACACCTTGTGGTTAATTTGGAAGACAAACACCTTCATAATGAATGTACCACCCTCCTCCTCCTCCTTTCTCCCAGCTTTTATTGCTAAGCATGACATCCCATGGGATGGTATATCCCTTTGGTCAGTTGGAGTCAGCTGTCCCAGCTGTGTCCCCTCCCAACTTCTTGCCCACCACCAGCCCATTTGGCTTTGGAACATCAACGCTGTTCTAGCCACAAGTGCCAAGCACAGCACTCTAGGGGCTGCTGTGGGGAAAGTGAACTTGATCCCAGCCAGACCCAGTATGATCTCCACCACTTGTGTCATGCTCAGGTTCCACATAACTTGGTACATCTACATATCTTCTGACCATCCTGTTGTATCTATTTCTTGTTCCTTGAATCCCCTCTTTCCAACACTACACACTGAAACCACCTTCACATCCAACATCCAGATTTATACATTCTCATTAACCACCCTCTCCATCCCTTAAGAGATGACCAGGGCTCCATCTCACAACGTGGTCACTCAGGACAGAGGAAGCCACGTGTAGGACCATTGGGCACCAACATCAGCTTAGTTTGGGGCGTCGCTGCACTCTCCCAGTTCCTTGCAAAGCTCACTCGTCCTTGGTCCAGTTAGCTCCTGCTGCAGTGCCTTCCTACAGCACACAACTTACATCATGGATTATTTTCACCCAAGGTTAAATCTTGAGGCACACACTGGATATCTCCATCCTTCTGCATCACCCACCAAGTGCACCCAGGTCCTCGAGCGAAGACAATCCCGCAAATGGCTTTGCCTTTTCCCAAGGGAGGAGCAGACCCCCCGCCTTCCCCAGCCACTTCCCTACATGCACTACGGGGACGTTATCTCCTCCCGCAGTGTGCAGGGGCTTCGTTTGGACAGGACCATGGCGGTTGGCAGATCCTCTGGTGTTAACTAGCAAAATGGCTTCTGCTAAATTTATATCCCTGTGCTTCCATGTCCCAGCACCCAACACTGAGACATTTTGCTACGCTATGCTGAGATGCTGCGCTCTCAGCATAGTCTTCAACAGTCCATTGTATCTCTCAATCTTTCCCAAGGCTTGTGGGTGATAGGAGATGTGATAGACCCAGTCAATGCCACGTTTCTGGGCCCATGGGCCTACGAGGTTATTTCTGAAATGAGTCCCAGTTCAGTGATTCAATTCTTTCTAGGGTGCTGTGTTGCCACAGAACTTGCCTTTCAAGGCCCAAGATGGTGTTTTGGGCAGTGGCATAGTTTACGTGTTTCTGACGCTACATAGAGTAAGTGGGTAGTGTTAATGACACAATGGACTCGAATAGGAAACCCAAGCACTCACGAGTCCTGGAAGAGATCATGAAACAGGCAGAAGGCAGAGATTTTGGAGCGTCACCTGAGAAGGTGACTCGTGCCTAACAGGCACCACCATACAGTAAGTTGAAGATGAAAGGGGTTTTACTCTGTTCATCAGTGGATCCTGACGTGTTATAGGAAATCATCAGAAGTGGAAAGCTGCTGTGTGGAGTCCCCACAACAGAAGAATCACCTGAGAGACTGGGAAAGGTAGACAGTTGCTTAATCTTATCTCTATCCACAGCAGCTGCATCAAAAGCCCATCGGTATCCTTTTGGGTACTTCAAGGACCCCCTCCTCAGGTAGTGTCTGCCAAGGATGCATGGAGTCTCTGGGCCGGTCACAAGAGGGTGCTTTCACCACTCTTCCACTGTTAAGCTCACCTCAGCCTCCAATACAGACAGCTGTTGGGATCTCCCCGTCACTCCAGAAATCCAAGTGGGTTCCGTGCCCTTATATCCTGATGGCGTTAGGGTACGCTGTGCACTGCTGTCCACCAAAGCCTTGTACTTCTGTGCATCTGATGTGCCAGGTCACCAAATCCACACAGTCCAGTAAATCCAATTGCTTCTTTCCTTCTCCTGGCCAAAGGCAGGGACCCTCCATTCCCAGTCAAAGTAATCACTGCCTGACCCTTGCAGTGCCACACCAGTCCCTCTTGATTCTGTCTTTCTGGGTCTGGGGGTATTGGCGGTTGCCTTCTCCTCAACAGAAACTAAGTTGGCAGCCTTCTTAGATGGACCCTTGTTAGCAGATGTCTTCCCCATCAGCTTGTGTACACGGACTTCTAACTTAAAGGTGGGCTCACCATCCCACCTCCTCATGTCCTCCATCGGGTCATACAAGAAGAACCAGCTGTTAGAATAGGATGCCGGTGCATTTTGGACCACCCTCCACCACGTGGTCTGTGTACACTGGGCATCATCCACCTCTCTGGAGAGCTGGTTGTCATCCAGGTCACTGTAGAGGACTTCCAAAACAGCTCATTCTCTCACGTATTAGATGTCTTCCTCTGCAGTAATCCACTTCCCTTGGTAATTCACAAGACCCTGCATTGATCTTGACTTCACACTTGACAGGAGCCACCTCCAGAGAATGCTGATGTTGCCCCTTTTGCAATTTTTCTGTCGATCCCTTGGCCACCAGCAAGGGGTCCCTGCTGTAGGGCTTCCCTACCTTCTAACTGCTGAGTGCTGGCCCCACTATCCCAGCATTGGAACAGCTAGGCAGCAATCCTCTCACCTGGCTTGTGGCTGTCCTCTTTCTGCAGGTCCTGAAGCTGTCTTGAGGTCAGGGACCGGGTAGTTTCCACCTCTTGGGTGATTCCTCTCGCTTCTTCCTCCCATCTCTTTGCCAAAAGACCGGATTCCTGATCAGACCCTTCCTCCTCCCCCTCCCTTATTAGGCCTGCCGACCTCCATGTCCAGTGCTTCTTTTTCACTACTGGGGCAATTACTGTAGCTGGGCTTTGCATCCCTTTCTCAACCACGGTGTCTTCAGTGGTGGCTTGGGTCCCTGTCTCAACTACCATCTTCTCAGATGTAGTTTCCGTCCCTGTCTCAATCGTGGCATCCTCGGAGGTCATTTGGGTCCATGTCTTAACCACATGCCTCTGATAGGCTCGATAGGCAATGGCCAAAGCCCAAGACAGTGCGAGAAGCTGCTGGGTTTCACTGGGGTAGGCAAGGCACCCTTCAATCAGGTGTCATGGCAATTTGTCCAGATTACTTGCCTGTTCAGGGGTAAAATCCTAGGCTATGGGAGGTGATAACCGTCCCAGGCACCTGCCCTAATCCTTCCACGCATCCTGCCACATCACAGCATGTTCTGGTAGCGCCTCACTAGTTATCTCCTCTTACACCAGGATGAAACCAGATTCCACAAGCCCAACAATAAACCAACAGCATTAGTTAATAGGATCAAACGCTTGCACAAGTGCGTGCCAGGACCACGGGAGCCCACACAGCAAAACCATCCACATCATTCCCAGATGAGGAGCAGAAGGTCTGCTCCCTCATTCCCTCCACCAGATAGCTCCCCCAGCACAGCAAGGGAATCAATGCCACGGCCAAGCCCAGGGCCATTGATCCAATCAAAATGTTTCCCAGCAAAACACAGATAAACAGTGCAGCAAGCAAACTCCATGAGCCACGCAAAAGCCTCCCAGTTAATAACTACAGTAGCTATAGCATGCTCATTTCACAGCTGCTGTTGTCTCGAGCCCCATCTGGGTGCCAAAAGGGACTGTCATGGGTTGACCTCACCAGGTGCCCACCAAGCTGCTCTCTCACTCTCCCTCCTCAGCAGGATGGGGGAAAATAAAATGAAAAGGCTTTGGGTTGAAGCAAAGCAAAAAAAAAGTCCTGGGAAGCAGGGACTCCGTATGCGTAGCAGGTGCTTTGGAAGACAAATGCCTCATAACAAATGCTCCCCCTGCCTTGTTGTGGAGCAAGTCCCTTGACAACAAATATGGTCAAATAAAACGTACACAAGAGCACTTTGACTGCTAGTGGTAACAGCAATTTGTTGCAATTTGGTAAAGCTTCAAGCTGTAGCAGAGCAGAATTTGACACTGTAGTATGATGATAAAAAGAATCCCTGGAATCAGAAGTGGACATCAAGCTCAATTCTTTTAAAAGCATTGTTTCCAAATTCATAAATGAAGAAACTGAACTATGGGTTACAAAACTATTTCCTAAATGTTTGGCATTTTTACTAACCTGATGAAATTAACAGAATTGCATTCATGTTTTTCAGTTTGTGCTATTTTACTATGCACTTACCCAAGCTGCCAAAGTCACAGAATCACAGAAT
>VXAA01004233.1:8874-20696 GCA_013399115.1 Anseranas semipalmata
GCCTGGGTCCCCCTTCCCGGTCACAGCGGCAATGAGACGGGGCCGCAGCGGGCCAAGAACGCCACCTCCATCCTCATCGCCATCGTCATCACCGCGCTGTACTCCGTGGTGTGCGTGGTGGGGCTGCTGGGCAACGTCCTGGTCATGTACGGCATCGTCAGGTGAGAGCGGGGTGCCCGTGGCGCTTGGGAAGGGGTGCGAGGCGTGAGTGTGCGGGATGTGAGACAGCAGGAGTGAGCGTGCACCAGGGTGTGAGCGTGCATGGTGAACAGGGTGGCCACAGGAGCAAGTGTGCACCGGATATGAGCATGCACCCGGAGTGAGTGTGCACCAGGAATGAGTGTGTACCCAGTGTGAGCTTGCACCAGGAGTGAGTGTTGTGAATGGGATGGCCACAGGAGCAAATGTGCACCTGGAGTGAGCGTGCACCTGGATTGTACGCTGAACAGGACACCCCGCTGGGTGTGAGCGTGCACCAGGTGAGAGCATGAACTGGGTGTGAGCGTGCAACAGGAGTCAGCGTGCAACAGGAGTGAGCGTGCACTGGGTGTGAGCATGCACCAGGAGCGAGGGTGGGTGTGCACCGGGCACTGTGAGCCGGGGTTAACCCACCGCACAGGTAGCGCTGAGCTGGGCGTGCCCGGCGGGGACACGTGTGACGTGTGTGTGAAGAGCACATGCGAGCGCACACGCGTGCGTGGGGTGCCCGGGTGAGAGGGGAAGCCGTGCGTGTGCCCGACGCTGTGCGAGAGGAAGAAACGCAGACCGTGTGTGCACGGAGCAGCACAGGGGGTGCGGGAGCTGGCGTGTGGGGGGGACACACCTGGATGCTGCCCCCGACCCCAGCCCATTCCCTCACCTCCGTGCTGGGGGCACCTCACGGGCTCCCCTACCCCAATTACAGCCCCACCCCGGTGCAAAACACCCTGCCCACACCAACAGCCCCTTTGTCCAAGGTGAGGTGCTCGGGGCCGGCTCCGGATGCTCTTACTCCATCAGCAAACTCCTCGGGAGCATGGGGGGGAGACGGTTGAATCCTGCAGACCACAAGACCACCGCCAGCAGCCGGGGCTTGTGTGAAATTCCCCATTTTTGTCCATTTCCCCCCACCAGCACTCCCAGCACACAGCCACCATCACACCAGCTCAGTGGCTGGTACCCTCCCGCCTGGCTCCTGGGGAGTTTGCCCACCCCAAAATCAGGTGTGCAGCAGGGAACCGCACTTAAATCCCAGTGCAAAACCACCGACAGCAAGAGGAACGGCTCTGGGAGCGAGGAGGGAGGCAGCGGGCAGGCTCAGCGCACGCGGGGGTGCTGCTGGAGGTGCGGAGAACCCTCACCTGCGGAACAAAGCCAGCTCCATGCTCCTCGGGTGCCTCAGCTGCCTGTTTGCAGCCCCGGTGCTGGGGAGGGCAGGCGGATGGCTGGGGACCTGGCACCGGCAGGGATTTTTCATCCACTCGAAGCAGCTTTAAAATCAGCCCTAGACAGAAAAAGCAAACGAAAGTAATTGTCGCAGAGACGCACGCCACGTACGGTGTCACGGTGAAGGATGTGTGCTATTAGACCCCCTCCAGCTGGTTCAGCACGGCAAGGGGAGGGAAGGCATTTTAAAACGGAGCAGGCTTTAATGTGCAAACAACATCCTCTGTCATTTAACTCGCTAAGTAACCTAATTGCCACACATGCTTTACAGAGCCTGACTCCGCAGCATCCGCATGCACGTACGGCTCCCATCACCATGGTTTCTAGCCCCCCACTCTCTGACCTAGCAGCTGACGCTGCAGTTCAAGGCGTCTCCGGAGGGATGAATGATCGCCGTCCTCCGAGCCCCTCGGATGCTGCTTGCGAGGCTGGGCCCGCAGGGGGTTTCTCAGGGGTTCACCCGCATGAGACCACCTTGCTGAAAGACGAGGTGGAAGCTCGGCCTCCCAAAACTGAAAGGCTCTTTGGCCATTTGTGTGCATTCAGTGGAAAGCAGAGTAAGGACGGAGCAACTTGCTGCACAAGTGGAGTTGCTCCGTGTTTGCAGGGTTTGGTCCAGGACTGGGTAGGCTTCACCGGGGGAACCGCATGTCCATGCAGGATCGGGCTGTAAGATGGGATCGCAAGCACGGCTCGGGATCAGACCCCTCTGCCGGGAGGATTTGAGCCCCTGTGGTCACCTCCCTGTGCCACTGGGGCCTGCACAGAGCACACAGTCAGCCTGCAGGCACGGCTGGAACGCATCCCGTGGCACTTGGGGACCTGGGGACCCTGGGGACACCGTGCACTGAGGCTGCCTGTGCGTGCGTGCCAGCGAGCGGGTACCTGCAGGACCCCACACACAGCCCTTGGCTGAGCCCCCCAACAGGACACCCCGGCACCTCCTTCCCTCCACCCCTCTGCACACCCACAGAGCCCGGCCCAGCTGAAAAGCAAAGCGCTCCTCGCCCAGAGCAGCCAAAACGCGAGCCCAGAGACAGCGCCCAGCCTCCCCGGCACCCTTCACTGCGCTGCCAGAGCATCCCTTTGCTGGGCACAGAGTTCCTTAAACCAGGCTCTTTCAGCCCAAAGTGGGGGCTTTTAGCAGCTCCAGGAGTTTTGCAAGTGGTTTCTTTTGCTCATGTATTTTCTGTGCTGTTTGGAGCTAACGGGGGAAACCTGGGAGTGCAGATGCCAGCTCGCTCCTGCGGTACAGCTGCTGTGATGCTGCGCCGTGCTCGCTTCAGCCCCTCGCGTCTCGCACAAGCCGCCTCTCCCCCTCCAACCCTTCCAGATTGCTTTGTTCAAGTGCCTAACTTTCCAATCAAGGCACTCGCTTAATTGTGATGGGTTTGGCAGCCCGGGGAGCTCCATCAGCACAAGCGGCTGGTTCGCAGCACCGTGCTCTGCTGCGGGGATGAAGCTCCCTCCTGGAGCACCGGTGTCATTGGCAGTCTGGGGGGGTCACCGCTATGGACCCCCCCGGTGGGTTCCAGGCTGAATCCTGTCCCAAAACCCCAGCTTTGGGGCCAAATCACGGTCCCCATTTGCTGCTTTGCTTCACCAGCATGGCCCCATCCTGCCCAGGGAGGGGGCTTCAGCCCCGTCCCCCCCGGCACATCTGGCAGCGGGCTGCAGAAGCGCTTACCCAGCACTGCCGAGTGCGCCTGGCAGAGCACGGCGTGAAAAACTGATTTTCCATTTACGCCAAAAGCAGAGATCAAAGAAGTGTGAATCTACCTGAAATGCCTATTTTTAATCTAGGTGAGCCAAAAAACTGACGACAACAAAAATCCTCATGTTCTTGTTTAACCCAGAATGAAACTTTCCTAAAAGATGCATTCACAAAAGAGCCTGGGAAATAATACTGAGAAGGGCTTTTCAAGGAAATTTCAAATTCATCTTGTGTTTAAAAAAACAAATTCAAATCAGATGTTCCCACCCTCGGGCAAGGGGCTGCTGCTGGGACCAGCGGCTGGAATGTACTCACTGCTGTTTTCTGCCAGAGACCCCTTCCATCTCCTGGCTCCACCGACAGCAGAACCTGGGGGCCCGTGCCCCCCCGGCGGGGTCCCCTCACCCTGCTGAGCTGCTGGATGGAGCCCAGGGGAAAGCCAAGGGACGGGATGTTGCAGAGGGGACAAAACCACCCGCAGCAGGGCAAATCCTCTTTCCTACAGCAAGCCGGTCTGCTGGTCTCCAGCAGGACAGTAACCAAAGGAGATGGAGCCATCCAACCCCCCCNGTGTTTAAAAAAACAAATTCAAATCAGATGTTCCCACCCTCGGGCAAGGGGCTGCTGCTGGGACCAGCGGCTGGAATGTACTCACTGCTGTTTTCTGCCAGAGACCCCTTCCATCTCCTGGCTCCACCGACAGCAGAACCTGGGGGCCCGTGCCCCCCTGGCGGGGTCCCCTCACCCTGCTGAGCTGCTGGATGGAGCCCAGGGGAAAGCCAAGGGACGGGATGTTGCAGAGGGGACAAAACCACCCGCAGCAGGGCAAATCCTCTTTCCTACAGCAAGCCGGTCTGCTGGTCTCCAGCAGGACAGTAACCAAAGGAGATGGAGCCATCCAACCCCCCCTCACCCCAATTTGCTCCACGTACCCCAACACATGCAACGGGGTCATTCCACAAGCTGAGCCCGATCTACGCTCACCCAGTGCCCGTGGGGCCATCTCCCCCTGTGCACCAGGACCGAATTCACCCAGGGTAGCCGCAGTGCAACAGCCCCCCCTCGATCTCAGACCGACCCCCCCAGGTGAACGCTGCAGGCAGGTTTATCCATGCACAGAGATGTTTGCATTCAGGCTGACGCTTTTGTTAATTAATTAGGGTGCAGCTAAACGAGCCGGAGGCTGCGGAGGCTGCTCCGAGCCACGGGGCTTGCTGGAAGGGAGCGCGTGGGAAGGGCTGGAGCCGCTGGCACAGCTCTGACCCCAGCACCCCACAAACAACCCGGGGGCTCCCAGCAAGCTGCCCCAACCCGACCCCAGCAGGCTGACCTCTAGGGACCTTCAGGACCCAGGACCGGGTGTTTCTCCTGCTGTGGCGCGGTGAGGACCAGAGCCGGCGTGTGCCAGCAAAGGGCGCATGGAGCGAGCGGCCCCACGGCCCCCAGGCACGCACGGGGCTGCACAGCCCGGCTTCCCCAAAGGCTCCCACGGAGGAGCTCCAGCCGGGCTCATGGAGCTGCTTCCAGATGGCCTGTTTCCGGGGGTAATCGATCCAATTTCTGCAAGTAAACTCAACAGGGAAGCAAGCTAGATAATCACGATTTACTGGGTGGAAAATCAGATAAAGGAGGTTTCGGGAGGTAAAGGACATTGTGCAACTGATTCAGGGAAATGGAGTAAATCGATTTAATTGGAAAAGAGACTTCTCTGAAAAGCTCTTCAGATTTACTTTGAATTCCAAATAAAGGCAGCTACGTGAATGAGCGTCGCCTCCCTGGCCAGGTAAGGGGTTGCATGGGAAGGGCCCCCCCTCGGCTTCCCCCAGCGAGTCCCCAGCCCTTCCCAAAACGGGCATGTCAGCCCAGCGATACTTTCTATTCCCCCTCAAATTCCCTAGGAAATGAAAACAAAAAGTATTTCTGGTTCCTAATGTGCTTGGGCTGGGTGGCTGGCAGCATCTCGCCCTCTGCGCGTCGAGCGCGCACACGCACCCGGGCCGTGGCAAGCCAGCCCTGGCCACGTGTAAGCTCCGGTCTCTGCCACCCCAGGTACACCAAGATGAAGACAGCCACCAACATCTACATCTTCAACTTGGCCCTGGCAGATGCGCTGGCCACCAGCACGCTGCCCTTCCAGAGCGCCAAGTACCTGATGGAGACCTGGCCCTTCGGGGAGCTGCTCTGCAAAGTCGTGCTCTCCATTGACTACTACAACATGTTCACCAGCATCTTCACCCTCACCATGATGAGCGTGGACCGCTACGTCGCCGTGTGCCACCCGGTCAAGGCTCTGGATTTCCGCACGCCGGCCAAGGCCAAGGTCATCAATGTCTGCATCTGGGTGCTCTCCTCTGTCATCGGGGTGCCCATCATGGTCATGGCGGTCACCAAGTCGAAAGGCAAGTGGCTTCTGGGGAAAGGTCCCCTCCTGTCCCATCGGTCCGTGCTGGAGTGACCCTCCTGGCAAAGCCAAGCCACCTGGTCCTGTACCAGGTTTGAGCTCAGTGATGGTCATCCCTCCGTGGGACCATAAGCATGCCCTGCCGTGGAAAATCATCACGGTGTTACTTTCCATCTTGGCTGCAGAGGTTGGAAACAGCCCCAGAAATTGTCCTCCCCCTTCCCCACCTCCAGTCCGCCCAGTGCCTCTCCCCAGCTCCTGCTTCTGGGGTGCAAATCAGGTGTCTAAGCCCATGCCCAGTGCTCAGGATGTGTTGCAAAGTCCCCAGCTGGCCCACGCCAAGTTCTGCAGCTCCTGTTTGATGGTGCCAGCCCTTGGCTGCTAGGAAAGCTCTGGGCATCTTGAGGAAGTGGGCAGGTTTCAATAGGTGACACGGGGACGTGTCCACCACAGTGGTCAGGAGGAGACTGCGTGGGGACGGCCCAGGAGGCTCCACAGGGAACAAGTCCCTGGTTCACTGGCACCCGCTGCATCCCATGGGCACCCCAAGGGCTGGTGGCACAGCTCCTGGGGAATCCCTGCAAGGAGCTGGCCCGTGGGCGTGCATCTCCTTGTGTTTTTAACGAGGGTGGAGATGCTCAGCCATGACAGCAGAAAGCAGACTGTTGACAGCAGACACTCCATCTGCTCTCTCTTTTTTAATCCCTCTTTGATCGCCCTCTCTCCTGCAGATGGGATGGTGCTGTGCACGCTCCAGTTTCCCGATCCTCCCATCTACTGGGACACCGTGACTAAGATCTGCGTCTTCATCTTTGCCTTCATGGTCCCCATCCTGGTCATCACCATCTGCTACGGGCTGATGATCCTCCGCCTGAAGAGCGTCCGCCTCCTCTCGGGCTCCAAGGAGAAGGACCGCAACCTGCGGCGCATCACACGCATGGTGCTGGTGGTCGTGGCAGCCTTCATCATCTGCTGGACGCCCATCCACATCTTCGTCATCGTCTGGACGCTGGTGGACATAGACAAGAAGAACCCCTACGTGGTGGCCAGCCTGCATTTCTGCATCGCCCTGGGGTACACCAACAGCAGCCTCAACCCCGTCCTTTACGCTTTCCTGGATGAAAACTTCAAGAGGTGTTTCCGAGAGTTTTGCCTGCCCTTCCGGACCCGCGTGGAGCAGAACAGCTTCTCCCGAGCCCGCAACACCACACGGGAGCGCATCTCCACCTGCACCCCTTCCGAAGCCCGCAACAAGCCAGCATGACTAGACGTGGGCAGCCAGCAGCGGGGCGGTGTGGGGGACGACCTGCGCTCCGAAGTGACCCAGGTGACCACCACGGAGCTGTAGCAGCGCGGTGGCCCCGGCGTCGCTCGACGCCGCCGAGACTGAGAGCAATTGATCGCAATGACTTTTTTTAACCCGAGATGGGGGAATGGAGACTCACCGGACAACGAGGGGACATCCACCGCGTGCGTGGAAGCGTTTGGGATTTCTTTCTGCCATCACCAGCTGGTGGGAACGGCCGAAGGAAAACTCACCGGTGACCACTGGTTTACTGGAGTCCTTCAAACTGGGACTGGCCCTGGAGGATGACTTTTGACTGTTAATATTATTGCTGTATTATTTCGAGATCTCCAAGCGCAGCCAGGACAGCCCTGCACGGGGACGTGATGCTGGCGATGCAGACCCCACCAGGGGCCAGAGCAGAACGCATCCCCTGCAGCCACATGCCGATGCCAAATTCCTCTGCCCAGCACCCACCAGGGTGATGGGGTACCGCTCCTCATCCATCTCCCTCCAGAGACATTAAGCCCGAGAGAGATCTTATTACAGGAGCAATTTGTGGGGACTCGAGGAGTTTCTCAGTGCTAACGCGATTAGGATGGACGAGCGGTGCTAGCGTGCAGCTGGGGAGCGCGGAGCACCCAGCGCCTCGTCCTCCCCAGCCCTGCGGGCATAGACAGTTTATAAACTCCCAGATACACAAGGCAGAGCTTGGGGCTTGCCACCCGCCCTCTCTGTGCCAAAAAACAGCCCACAGCCCACCGGAGGCAGAGATTTTGAGATGTCGTGCGCAGCACTCACCCGGCTCGACGTCCTGCTCTCCCAGCAGCCTGCGGCAGCTCGAGGGGAGCGCATCCTGCAGCAGCCACTGGTCCAGGGGCTCTGGACTGCATTACCACCGCTAAATGGTTACAGATGGGTCCCTGGGAGCTGCGACCCTTCCTTCCTCTCACCTTCCTGCAGCCACGTCTGCGCCCATGAGGTCAAACGGCCCATGAAGGACGGGGCTCATAAGGAGCGGTAATGGCTTTTATTGGACAAATTGATGCTGCTGGAGGAAGCAGGCGAGCACTTGGGTGCACCTGGGGCTCGTGGGCTGGAAGGAGAGGCTGGCTTGTGTCTCTGTTTTTTCCAGTTGCATCAATTTAGCCTAATAAAGGCCATTACCTCTCCGTACCAACCTTACCTTGCTGCAGAGCTGGTGGAAATTGCAGCCTCCCCGTTTGGAAGGCAGAGCCGATGAGGCAGCCAAACCCAATTTGTTTTTCAAAGGACCAAATGGGGCAAAATTGCCCATTTGGATCTCAAATCAAGGATCACAGGGGTACGCAAGCAATCCGTCTCATCTGAAATGTATCCCTCCCTGCTTGAGCAAAAGCTTCTCGCACGGCGTTGTGTCGGCCCGAACGTCTCCAGCTCCCATCCCAGCTCCCTTCCAGGCACAGCTGGAGCCCTGGTCTGCTCGTACATCCCGCAGGGATCAGCTTCAGCTCCACGAGAGGAGATGCTGAGGTGTCCAGAAGCGTCTGAAGACTGCCAACCTCAGCTCTCCACCTCCTCCCATCTCAGGGGAAGAACCCCCAGCCCCATGTTGTCAAAAAGGCTCCTGGTTTGGAGCTGTTTTGTGCCGAGGTCCCTGCAGGGGTGGGATGTCCCACAGGGGTGGGATGTCCCGCAGGGGTGGGATGTCCCGCAGAGCAGGGCTTCTCAGGGTTCACTCCAGGCTTCAGCATGAAGTCCACCTTGAGATCTCAGTTTGGGGGTACCCCCTAAAAAAACAGATGACCCTATATCCTTGGTATCTTCAACCCACCTTAGCCAGTGCCTCAGTGTCCCCTGGAAATGCCAGTGATCAGGGATGGCAAAGGCATGGAGAACAGTGTTCCCAACCGCAGCAGCGGTGACAAACACTGGGTGCTGTGACGCGGGGGACACGGGGAGCTGAGCCCCATCGCCCACGGCTGGGGAACCTCTGCCCACCCCCACGGGGCTTTCTTCCCATCCGGGCAGCCCTGCCAAACTCAGCCTGCTGGAAAATGTGCTGCAATGGCCTTAAAGCAGGTTAAAAGGCTCGTGGTCATTACTTTTTAAACTCACCCATGCTCTGGCAGAGCTGGAGCCAGGATGCGGCGAGAGCAGGCTGGCGCAGGAGCACAAGGAGAGCTGGAAAGCAGAGGAAAAACTTAACCCTGTTTCCATCCCAGGAGCTGAAAACCCAAGAAGCTTACAGGGAGAGGCAGAGGGTTGTTGGCGCGGGTTTGTCGGTGGCTTGGTGCACGTGGCGGTTTTGTCCTGGGTTAGCAAAGGTTCCCCGTAACGCCCCAGCTCCTGCAGTCAGGCGGTTGCAGGGGGATCGTGGCTTTTCTCGATTTAGGTTTTGCTGAATAAAAAAGAATATTCACAGGGAAAAAGGGACCGCTGACAGCAAATACCGCACAGGAGACTTTGCAGCGACACAGACCTAGAGCACCAACCAGCCGCGCCTCTCAGCGGTGCCCTGCAGGTACCCGAGGGCTGATCCTGCTTCTCCTCGCAAGGACGCCCGCCCGAAAAGCAGCCCCGTGCGGGCTAGGAAACCGGGGCCCAATCCTGACACCGCTGGGCACTTGTATCTGCCTCCATGGCCGTGCCACGGGGAGCCACGCCGCGGCGCTCAGAGGGCTCTCTGTGTACTTATACATACATATATATACGTGTACATCTCTCTCTGTCTATAGATCCACGGAACTGAAGCGACTCCGCGCCCCCCGGCCCCTCTGCTCCAGCCGCCTGCGATGGAGCAAAGGCTCCGGATGAACGTGCCAGGGACGGTGCTGGGTCCCCAGCCCGGACCTCTCGACCTGCTTGAGCCGCTGTCCCCAGCCCCTGTGACTCGGTGGCATTGCTGTATCGGAACCGTGCTTTCTAAAAAATAAAAGAAGAGAGAGCCAAGAGGTCCCAGCTCTCCTTTAATTCTCAGATGCCGAAAATGAGCGGGGAGGGGTTTTGGGGCTTTTGGTGGTTGGGGAGGGTCTGGGCTCCCCACGGCACCCATGTGGGGAGGAAAACCAGCACCAGGGGGGCAGAGCAGGATGCTCGCTCTAATTCTTTCATTTTCAGCCTTGTCCAGCAGTGGTGGTGGTGGGTTAATGACCAGCGGTCCCAGCGCGGGTTAGAATCCCAAGTGTAAATGAGACAACACTTGGGGGGGGCTCGATAGACACAACAGCTTCCCAGAGATGAACCCTCCACGTGCACAGCTGCCTGCATCTCCCACCCACGCTCAAATAAAGCGGGATTTTCACTTTTATGGGAGTGCGGGGCCAATGCCGCAATCCCAAAGGAAAGTCCCAGGCAGAGTGAGCAGCATCCTCTGTCCTGCTCCTGAGGCATCGCTGCAGCTTTACCTTCAAGCTTTGAAAACTCTCCCATGCTGGGAAAACCCCACCCCTGCCTTTGCACTGAATCAAGGCGTCCCTCTGCGGCTGCCGCAGGTCATCACGATATAGTTTTATTTTAATAGCCCAGCCGCTCAAACCCTGGCCCAAGTGACATTTGTAATTTAAATGCAAATGAGGATTTAGTGCAAACGCAAGGGAAAGGGGCGTTGGAGCCTGTAAGTCTCTTCTCGCTTAATGAGACTTCAGATTTTAAAGTATTTATCACTTCTGCCGCATCCATTTGGGAAGCGCTGGGAGAGCTCCTGCCGATGGGAGCGCACAGGGCAGACGGGGCCAAGCCCTTGGCCAGGGAAGGGGCCGCTCGTGAAGGTGCAAAACGCTCGTGTGAGGCGCCAGAGGGCAGGCAGGGGAGGGAGCCCCGTCCCCTTCATCCAGCGCCCTCCGAAAACGAGCCCCGGCACCGGCCCCAGCGATTTCACAGCCCAGCGAAAGCAGCAGCTGAACGATGCAGCGGCGCACACCCCGCTCCCACGCAGCCCTGCTCACGTGCACCTAAGGGATAGTTTCAGGGAACGCGTTTGCAATCTAAGAAGATGCTTGCTACTGCAGAGAACGTTCTTTTTTTTTTAATTAATCCACAAAGTAATGAACCTTAATGTAACACGCTTGATTCTTACACGTGTGATTAATTACGCAGCCGCCTGTTTCTTTGTCTGCACCGCAGGTCTAGACTGACTTTGTAATTGCATTATTATGCATATGGAAATGACTAAATCTGTCTTTTGTGGCGAGGACACAGAAGATGTCTCCCACCACCCTCCTGCAGAAGAGCCAGGGATGCGTTCAGGCTCTCAGGCCTGAAGAGACGCTTCTTGACTTGCGCTTCATCATTTAAAAAGCGTAAAACAACCCGCCAGGAATAATAACTAGGGCTTCTTTTTTTCCTCCCCTCCTTTCACAGTTCCAAATCCTGCTCAACTCGCGCCGTTTCACCCCGAAGCTGAAAGCAGCTGATCCCTGCACCGGCAGCACAGACCCAAAGCACTCCTCTGCCAGGGCCACCGCACAGCCCAGTTATACTGGGATATACTGGGAGCGTTCCCTGCTCAGCGCTGACCTTACCAAGGGAGGTGAGAGGGGATGGGGCAGTCACCCAGCTCCCTCCTTCGGCTGCAGATTCATCGTTAAGGAGCAGCACAGCCCGACACGCTGCAGAAGACAGTTTAATTAGGCAGCTCCCAAAGCCCAGGGAAAAAAAAAAAAATCACACGGCACTGCCAGCAGGAAACTTTGCAATAATTAAAGCTCGTTTCCTCTTCAAGGCAGGAAAAGGAGGACAAGGAATCAGCCCAGCAGCCCCCAGAGCATCTTGAAGACGGACACAGCTCGCTCCTGGCAGGTCCCTCCGGAGCGTTGCGCAGGTGGCTGTTTGGCATCCAAAAATCAACAAGAAAAAAAAAAAACACTCAACAGACCAAGTGCCTCCATTCCAGAGACAACAGAGCCTCACAACGCTCATCCTCCGCAGATGCTAAAAGCCCCAGATCCCACGTTGGGATCATCTTTTGTCCGCAAATCACACACCTCTTATGCACTCTGAGCGGGATCCGCGCAAGG
>VXAA01004233.1:30011-48178 GCA_013399115.1 Anseranas semipalmata
CACCGGGGAAACCCTGGGGACCGCCCCAAGCCCCCCTTCCCCAGCCCGAGCTGCACAGCTCGGTACCACGAGCTCCTCCCCAGCAGTCCACTGCTCCCTCCCACCCACGAGGGTCAGGTATTCTCCTCCAAGGATGTTTTCCCGTTCAGGAGCCTGCCCGACACCCCGCCCGCCTCTCCCTTGCCCAGCCCTTGGGTCGGGCCCCGCCGTGCAGCTCCTCTCATCCAGCACCGGGGCAGAGCCGCGCCTGCCCCGTCCTCCTGCTCACAACGCTCCCCGGACCACACGGGGACGTTGCTACGAAGCAAAGCTACTTACAGTCAAGGTTAAAGATCCAAAGGTGTTCATAGAGGTCCCACAGGAATAAAAGCAGCCTTTAAGTCCTTCACTTAACAGAGGAGGGGAAAAATGCCTAAGTATGTTTACCAAAATTTTAATTTCTTCAACCTTATAGAAAGAGGTATAACCTCCCCCCATCCCACCATCCCCATACACCCTGAAGTTTGATGGTTGTAAAGGTTACAAACACTATTTATTGGTATCCTCACCAGTGTTAATCATGTTGAACCACAACCTCCCTGTCCCAGGAGCTGACACTGCTGGAGGTGAGTGCAGGCTCTAAACACCATCCAAGGTGGACAACCCAACCACACGGTGCTATGAGATCTTAAAGGTTTAGTCAGGGTTTCCTGAACTCCATTCAGAGAACAGACCAATGGCTAGCAGTCATGCCAGAGAAAACAGCCACACAACACCATTTCAAAGTATTTTATTTGTCAGGCACAGCATCACAGATCTCAGAACATTCACAAGGAATTCAGAACCTCCTGGATGGACATTTACACCAGCTATCCACAACTTTCACGCCATACTCCCAGCTCTTGCCCTCTTCCCCAGCACCAGACAACCTGCCTCACGACCAGCACAGTTCTCAAGGGCTTGCTTCACTTCTTTGGCCCCTTTTCAGGGGGAGGACCAAGAGGTGTTGCTCAACCAAACACGTGCTCTCACCAGCTGGTACAGATGAGGCATGCACTGGCATGCTGACCCACCGTAGCCCACTGACTCCTGTATGCTTTCCTCATGTTCCTCAGGGTGTAGCTCACCCACACAGGTTCAGACCCTGCTTCATTGTGCCACAACAGTCAGCAGCTACGGAACCCCCATGCAACCAGGTACCTCTGTATCTGCCTGGGTGCTCTGATACAGCAGAGGCCTGCTTTGGAGGCCACTTAATGGGCAGAGAACAGCAGGACCACCAAATGCAGGCACCTTCTCCTGTTTCCAGCCTGCTCTGAACTGTGCAGATCGGCTTTGATTACACACCCACCAAGAACTGATTTGATTATACACCCAGGCTGGCACTGTGCTCAGGGCATACTCACCCTCTCACTAGGAACGCAGACTGTTGTTAGTGTTCAATCAAACCTTCACCAGTGCCTGCAACAATAAGAAAACCGAGAAAGCTTATTACTCGCTTATGTCACACATGGATTTTCCTACTTATAATCTGGCAGGAAGCACATAATCCATTTTGCTAGTCCATTAGAGGTATGAGCAAGTACAGCACAGTCACATGTTCCCAGCCCTCACAAGTGTGCCACGTGCCTACCATTCCCCTTCCCCCAGTGTAACCCCAGTGCTCCAGCACCCGCATTAGTAACACATTCTTCACAGGGGTAAAGAAAAGTGCACTTTGGGACTGATTAACATCCAAGTCTGGGTGACTGCACGTGGCTTGTTCTTGTTCAGATCAGCCTGAGGGAGATGAAATGGCTGAGTGGGGTCAGGTTACCCGAGGGCAGGGGTCTAAGCCAGGGCCTCCATGACTCCGCACAATGTTTGTTTCTGCTCTTTCCTTAACTGACTTATCACAGCAATAAGGCCTCAAAAGCTACTTAAACATCGTTTACCTTCACTTCACCAAGAAGTTTTTTCCCCTCTTCTAAAAGATTCAGAAATCAGCCTCTTTTCCCAGTCCAAAGCCCAACAAAACCTTAGAAACTAAGGAACACCTAAACTAAGCCTTCACTGTCTAGCAACGCCTATAACACCACTATTGGTGTTCGATTACTTCAAGCCATTGAACCAATTCAATTTGCATAAACCAGTTAAGAATACCTCAAGATTATTTTCAGTGGAAGCTATGAAGATTGCAACATAACCACGCACAGTATTTGTGCACAATCACTCACCTTCCAGATCAGCGCTCCACTCGTATCAAGCCTTCCAAGCCAGGAACTGCAAGGAACCAAGGCAAGGTGTTCAGGGACCGCTCACGGCAGCCCCTTCCCCCGCCCCACAGGCAGAAGCCGCCCCGCGTGGCACGCGTGTTTCCTGCATGGTTTATCTCCTCTGTCACGGCCCGAGGGCTCAGAGAAGCAGTAGGAATATGCAGGCTGCAGGCTCGAGGCCCGGCTTGTTCTCCAACGTTGTGGAAGGGGACTGTACGGCACGGGCCCGGAGGCCTACGCTCCCACACGCCACACGGACAGAGCCAGGAGAGAGCTACTTCTCCGGGTATCCTCGTTGGATCCGCGCCCACACCGCACCCCGGTGCTCCCCTGCCCCCCAGGCCCCGCACAGCCCGATACTCACCCCGGGAGCAGGCAGGACGGGGCCGGACCAGGCGGCAGCACAGGCCTAGGGAAGGGGAGAGGAGGCGGTGAGGGGCGGCCAGGGCCTCTCGCCACCACCCCTATAGAGCCCCGCACCACGGGAGGGGGAAGCGGGAGAGGAGGGAGGAAAAAGGGGGGGNGCCGCGCTCACCTGCCGCCACCGCAGAAAGAGAACGAACGGCCGCGTGCAGCGGTATTTATAGAGCGGTTGGGGGGCGTGGCCTGAGCGCGCATGCGCAGCGAGCAAGCCGGCGGGACAAGCGGCTCNCAGGGAGCGCGCGCGCGCGTAGCGCGTGCGCAGTGGGAAGGCGGGAACGGCCGGCGGCGGGTTGGGCAGTGCCGGGGGGTCGGGGTCCCTCGGTTTGCTCAGCCCAGAGATGAGGGGAGGCCTCATGGGGCCTGCAGCTTCCTCCCCAGGGCAGCGCAGGGGCAGGCGCTGAGCTCTGCTCCCTGGGGACAGCGACAGGACCCGAGGGGACGGCGTGGGGCTGGGTGTCAGGGAAAGGTTCATCACTGGGAGGGCGGTGGGGCACTGGCACAGGCTGCCCAGGGCAGCGGTCACAGCCCCGAGCCCGCCGGAGCTCCAGAAGCATTGGGACATCGCTCCCAGACACGGGGTTTGGTTTTTGGGTGGTCCCGTGCGGAGCCAGGAGTTGTACTGGGTGATCCTTGCGGCTCCCTTCCACCTCGAGCTGTTACGTGACTGGGGAGCACAGGTCTCTGAGCACCCCCCCATCCCCTCCACCAGGAGGCATTTGAAACACAACCAGGGAAGCAGTTTAAAAAAAAAAATCCTAAAATACTTTTATTCAATAATTAAAATCTGTTGATGAGGAGACAGATATACACTGCAACGATTTAGTCTACAGCCGTACTGTACACGGGGAAGCCGCGAGGGACGCGCACCCTCCGCTGCCTCCTGCGGGCCCAGGCCTTGGCACAGCGCGGAGGCAGCGCGGCGAGGCCCAGCCCGCCACGCAGCTCACGAAGCAGCCCAAGCACCACGCGAGACGGGGCTGTGAACAAGGCGAGTCCTTCTCTTTGTTCCCACACACCCCCCCCGCGGTCCTGTGATACTCCCTTCACGGTCAGTGGCATCTCCCACGTGGGTTAGTTTTGTGCATGATACAGCAGTGGCCCATACCAGATTTTCAGATAAACCCAGCGTTCCGGAAGAACCGATATGAGATTCGCAGAAGAGAAAGAATATCTATTTTAAGGTCACTTTTTAAACCTCTTCTTCCCCCCCCCCTTCCACCCACACAGTGAAATTATCAAGTTTCCAGTAGGTTTTGCTGTAAAAATGAGAAAAGGCAAGTTTCACCCTGATTTGGGAGAGTAAAAAACATCTGAGAGGAAGCCACAATAAAAAGAATTTACTACTATCACAGCTTCCCCAAATTAAAAAGTTTAAAAAGGCAACAGTCATTTCCTGGTTCTGTAATTTGTTAAACGAGCCTAGATATTCTCAAGACAAGATCCATTAACATCACAGCAAGTGTGAGAGAGTAGGGAGGGAATGCTTTATACATTTGTGTTTTTTTTTTGTTTTGCTTTTTTTGTTTGTGTGTTTTTTTGTTTTTGTTTTTTTACAAAAAAAAAGATGCAGCATATGTTAATATCTATACAATTCCCTTCCAGGACAACAAACCATTGGTCAGTAGTGATTCAGGACATTAAAGATATGACAGACGCGAGCAAAACCAAAGAATTACGAGTCACATGTCAGTTGTCTGCCAGGTCAGCATCTGCACAGGGTTCTCTGTACAAAGCTAATATACACACGTGCTTCCTAGCACATCCATTCACCATTCCTCAGCTCTCCAACACCAGAGCTGCCAGTTTTTTTTTTTTCCTCCTCTTGGTAAGGAGGAGGAAATGAAGGGTTTGCACCCAAAAGGAGTATGTCCAGCTGAGAACTGGGCCTGTCGCGACAGAAAGGGAGCTGGGGAACGAACCGTTCATTCACATGTGCATGGTCTCCTGGCAGGGATGCTGGCGCTGGAGGAGAGGCGTATTGCTGAGCCGCGCGAGGTATAGTGTTCAGTTCCAGCCTGATGGCACTCGAGACACGTTTGTTCCAGTGAAATGCTACACTCAGACAGGATTCCCCTTTCCCTGGCCAAAAGCCCTTTTCTGGATATGTTTTGAAGGCAAATCTTGGAAGAGTCGAGGTTCCACCCTCGCTTTATTGCCCAGGAGAGGGATGCAGAGAACTTCCAGTCCTCTTGGGTCTCTTGCTCCCTCTTGGAAGATTATGGTCGATGGTACCTAAAAGCCAAGTGAAAAAGCCAAGCGTCACCCCTGGAACTTGGGTTAAACAGTTACTGAAGCATTATAGATTGCCAAAAAGAATAAACTGAATTATCTCTGAACTCTCAGCCCTCAGCAAAGCTGTTAACAAATGGTTTCACCTCTGCCTTAGAAAGCTCTCGTGCTCTGCAAACACTCATCTTAGCCACACAGAGCCACACAGCTTGGGGGTGGGGGGAAGAATCACTCGCACCATGATGCACAGGTTGCTGCACAGATAATATCAGAGCTAACTACCAAGGTGTTTTGTGGCTGGGGCTTCTGCTGCATGTCCCTAGTCCCAGAAAGGCACACTCCAGCTGCAGGGTCACACAGGTTTCAGGAACACGCCAAACCAGCCACTGGCCATTTTGAGTTTCCAGGATCTAAGTCCCAGTTTATGGAAGAACAACTTACTTCATATGTCAGGCACTCCTCCTGTCACCCAAGAACAACGAGGTGGAAAGGGATGTTAAACCTGCAGCTGCTGCATGGGTCATTTTTCTAAGGTTTTAACGCTTTGCCTCTCAGCACTACCCCTGTAACACAGCTCTCCCAACAGTACTGAGACTGTCAGTGAGCACTGTGGTCTCACCGTGTGAACTGTTTGCTCTCCTCATGGACTTCCATTTCACAGCTCTTAAACTCGTTTAGCTCCTTCCGGATGGCAGCCTGCGTGAAAAGGGAAAGATCTTTTTTTTATCTCCTGCTAGGGCATATTACCCTCTATCCCCCATTTTAAGTGAGCTCAGACATGACAAAAAGGTGCTGTGGCTCCAACACTCCTGCTCAGGGCTGATCTGTATCACCTTTCGGTGGTGAAGAGTAAAAGCAGCTTTTAAACATAAGCCTGAGTCCCTCAGCTCCTTTTGGAAGAGGAAGGAGCTCAGATTGCAGCAGCCACCCCGGCTTTCGCAGTTGCTTCGCACCAGGCAGAGTTTAATCTGCCTCACCTCCTCCACACCAAGGCCGGGCAGTCCCCACAAGTGGCCAGGGAAGATAAGAACAGGCGTCTTCCCTGCCAGCTTGCCTAAGCCTGCCTCAGCCCGTGAGAAACTGCACTCCCCCGACCAACGCCCTCTACCTTGCATCCTCTTATATCACTCAGAAGCCAAGACAGGTCACACTACTGAGCTGACAGTGCCCATTTGGGCTCCTTGTCACCGCGGAGGGGGCAGGAAGCAGGGCTGGGTACAGCACGCATGGGTGAAGGTGCACTGGTGGTGCTTGGTGGGGTGGCAGAGGGAAAGATGCAGAGGTAAAGAAAAAAAAGAACAAATCTTGGCTCTCAACCTTTTGCTTGGGACACCCCAACCTAGCTCCCTGCCCCTGCCTGGGAACAGGACACTCCCTGTTACCTTGTCAGCTGGTGTAAGCTTTGTCCATGGCTTATCTGCTCGCCGGTCATAGTCTTGAGCATCTGTTACTTCCACATATTCGTTAAACCTCAGGATCTTCCTGGCCTGCAGCTCTGCTACTGTAGGCCTTTGGCTAAGCTGAATACAAGAATAAAAAGTTAGTTTGTGCCTTGTCCCCAGAGCAGCTCAGGGCTAGTCATCCCAAGAGAAACAAAGACCAGTTCCCTCACTGAGGGTCTGAGCCACAGATAACGAGGTCCTGCTCATGATGCAGCCTGCAGGGGAACAGGCAAATCCTCTTACTGACGATTTACCTCTAACGGGTCTTGTTTGGATCACGAGGCCAGAACCAACACCACACTCCCAGAGAAAGAGAATGAGGGGTTTGGGAACAGCCATTGCAGGGGTGGCCCCACATAACACCCCTGAACCAAGCAATGTGTAACGACGAGTAACTTGAGCAACATAGCTAAAAGCAGCTGTTGCTCTGCTCAGCTTCTCCCAAGCTGTTGTTGCTTTGGAAATGAATTTTGGGGAGCATGGTGTGAATGTGGTGGCCACTGAAGTACTGTTGTACCAGGCAGGCCAGCACCAGCAAAACTTTCAAGTGCCAGGTGCCAAACCTAGCTCTCAGCTAGCTTGTTACACTTGATGCCAGCTCAGATCCGTCAGTGCCAAAACCGGCCGCAGTGCCAAGGGCTCACCATTGCTGACAGTCCACATTCCAAAGTCACTGCAGTCAGAGGGCACTGGGGACAATTACACAATAGCCCCGTGACTTCACCCACAGCAAGGCACCTACAATAGGCTCGTAGCCACCACCATCCCCAACAGCTCTGCCAGATGGCAATCGCAGCACGAAAGTCAGCAGTACCTTTCTGGTGAGTCTGCGTTTGATCTCTCGCTTCTCAGCTTGACGGTCAGCTTCATTTTTCGCTGCCAAGGGAAAAAAAAAAACCAGTTTTTTTCCTGTAAGCATCACAGGTTTTGAAAAGTGCCTTCTGGACTTGAACAGAGAAGAAGGTCGAGCTGTATCAGACTGACCACATAGCTGAGAGATCACCGTGGCGTGTCTGCACTTACTACAGGCAGAGAGAGCAGTCCAGCTCAATACCCTTACTCACCGAGCACCCCACTGAATGACAGCGGTAATGTGGGCCTTAACACAGCATGAATGAGTCATTGTCTCCAGCACTATGTTAAAGATTAATGGCCATATTGTCAAAATACACCCAAGCCACTCTGCAGATTGCTCCTCCCCAAAGCTATTATACTAATAGTTTAAAGAGGGTAGCAGTACAGATAAATATTTTAAATGGAAACTTCCTGAACTGACATTTCCCTTTCCCCGAGATGTTTGTTTAAAACTTTTGCAGAACAAGGTATGGCCAAGAGAAACACCGTTCACTGAACAATGAACTGCTGCTTTTTAGATCATATGGTACAATGCTGTAATGTCTGGACCACAAATAAAAGTCCAGCCCAAACAAAAACCTTTAACAGTCCTTCCTGTGTAACTTCAGAGCAGAGTCTTAACCAGTTCACATACTTTCCCCTGAGGTGTCAGGCAGGGGACAGGCAGCCCTTCCACAATATGATGCTTTGAACTATATTGCTTGGTACCATCGTTAAGGCTTGATGTTATCCAGAGTCAGTTTCTGATGGTAACAAAGTACTGGCAAAAAAATCAGCAGAACTGCTGTAACAAAAACACAGTCCTCCATCACTACACTTCAAGCAGGCTCCATGTATATGTGGACTAAAATGTTAGATGGGAAACATGGCAGCTTTTATTACTTAGGACCACCAGAGAAGCATTACTCACGTTGAAGTATGTTCCTCTGCTCCAGTTCTTCCGCTGTCGGTCTCTGACTCAGTCGCCTAAAGAAAAGCATGACAAGTGCATAATGCGTTATCTGGTCATCATCCATCAGTAGGGGATGAAGAACACCACTGCTTTTGTGGTTTGAATGCACTCAAGCCTCCTTAACACTGCTCATTCACCAGTGGAGATCACTGCTGCCCTCTTTTGGGCTCTCGTCCCCTCCCCTCCAGCAGCAGCTCACCCCCAGGCCCAGGTCAGGGAAGCGCTGCAGCCTCTCCAAAGCTCAGGGGCAACTTCTTAGGGCAGACGAGCAGACAGCAGAGACTGGAACATCAACAGCCCCAGCTTCACCCGCCACCTAATGCAGCAGCACTCAGCCTGCATCTATCCTCATCTTTACAGGCCATCCATATTTTACAGCAGTAACGTTTCTGTAGTCCTTGAGATTTTCCCCTCCCATACCATTTAACATCTGGAAACAGAAGCCTGTTAGGGGATATTGCTCAACTCCAGGAGAAAATTCCAGCCTTTATAATGGAGGAGGAAAAGCAACACTCGGCCTCCCAGACCTGATCCAGCAGCACTGCCCAACCACCCATCATGGTCCAGCAGAGGCTGCTTAGACAAGACAACAGCTTTGTCCAATCCCACCTCTCAGGCTGTGCCGAGGGTTCCAGCCTAACACCCCCCTCTGTTTGTTGTACCTGATCAGCGTCGTCCCGATCTGGTGCCGAATTTCGTTCCACTCCTCCTTGCTCTTCCGAGGGAAGACAATCTTTTCTTCCTGCACTGCGGTTGTGTTCCCCAGCTTTATCGCTAGCGTGTCTTTCCTCTTCACTTTGTTAGCCAGCGTGCCTGTGGGGAGAGAGCGACGGGATGCAACTGAAGACTGCAGTGCCTGAGCACAGCGATACGAGCCACGAGCCCCCAGCGGTTGTGCTCTCCCCCGGGGCTTGCTTTCCAAGCTCAGCACTACAGCTCCCGAGCTTTGCCGGAACCGGTCACTACAGCACCAGCCAGCATCCCTGCGCGATGCCACCAGCTCAGCTAATGCCATCCCACCTGAAGGGGTGGGACAGCACAGGCTACTGCTTGAGCCATCTGCAACTGGAGGGAGTGCACCTCATCAGATGAACATACAGGTTTGGCTGCTACAGCCTTTGAAAAGGTAGGGGACAGGACATGGTACGTCATGAAACCAAGAACCAGCTGCTTTGAAGCACTGCGTGAACTAGCTCTTTGATACAGATCTCAATACAGCCAGGCTCAAGTTCAGCAGAGAAAAAAAGACAGCTGCAATGTCAAAGCCTTACTGTTATGGCTTTCATCTTCTTCCTCATCCTCGTCATCTTTGTACAGGATAGGCCCCTCCGAGTCCGAGTCGCTCATCCCTTCATCTCCCTCCTGCTCCTCTGGCAGGACCTGGGGTACCAGCTTTGGGATGACTGTGACAGATGGCACATCTCCAATATACACACGAGGGCCTGAATTCTGCTCCTCTTCCTGGTCGTCATCTTCCTCATCGTCTGGACTAACGAGAAGCACGCTATTACATCTCAACACATCCTACAAGGGCTGGGGAATACCCCAGAGATAACGCCCTGTTAGCTCCGCTCAGCCCATTGAAGGCAGGTCTGTGGGACCAGAGATAGAAGAGCAGCCCCATGATTCTGCACCATCCCCTCTCCCCAAAGCACAGGGAGATCTGGCAGAGAAAATGCCAGAGACAGGTTCACTGCAGAAACAAATGATCCTCTCACCACCCTACTCTGGGACTTTCAGGTTCAACTCTGCTATAACACAAGACAGTCCTTTTCCCACTTCTGTTCTGCAAAAGGAAAGGCTAAGCAGACCACGAACAGATGAAATCCAGAACCTTGTTTTTGTCTTAGTGCAATTAAAGACAGGCCAGAATCCTGGCATCAGGCTACGTTTGTATTCTGGAACACATTTCCCTTTGAGTGATAATGTGCCAGAACTGAGGTTAATTTCACGGGGAAGATGTACTGGGCCTCTAAGAGGCTGAAAGATTCAGCCAACAGGCAAAACAGTTTCTAGATTGCTGCAAAAAGCACAGAAGCCAGCTCTCACCAGGAGCTCTCACCATCAGAGCCCCGCTGCGAGAAGCAGGGAGCGCAACACCACCGCGTCCGAGACCCGCGCTGCTGCGAAGCGTTACGGGAGGTACTCACACTTTGAGCATCTCGATGGTGACCGGCAGGGACCTTGTCCTGCCCAGCGTGCCGTTGTCTTCTCCAAAGCCGTCGTTCTCAAAGAGCAACGAGTGAGCTCTGTGCGACCCCTCGGCAGGCGGGGTGACGGGCAGGGGACTGGCCAGCGCCTGCTGGATCCGGATGTGCAGCGGGACTTGGGGCAGACGAGGCAGCACGTGAGGTTCGCCAAACCCTTGCTCTGCCGTCCTCCTTGACACCTCCAGGGGCCTGAAGTCTTCAGGAGGAGGGGGGGGCTCTTTGGGTAGGTCCAGGGAGCACGGAGGGTCCGAGACGGGGGTGGAGGTGGGCAAGGGCACGCGCGGAGGCTCCGGCGGTACGTGCGTGGGCAGCGGCGGTGATGGCGAGGGTGGCGGGTAAGCAGGGGTCATGTGCATCGGTATCAGCGCAGGGCGGCTTGCTGTCACTGTCCTGTCGCCTGGGAGCTTGGAAGCGATAGCTGCCTCTGACGTGTTGTTAGGCAGGAGGCCTCTCTTAGGTGGGAGAGGAGGGGAAGGCTTGGACAAGCCTGTACCACTGTTCATCGCTTGAGAAAGTTCAGCTGAAAACAAAAAAAAAAAACACAAAAGCCACTAAATTTAACAGGGCGTTTGCCAGATACCCTTCACCAGCGTGGAATAAGCATGGCAAAGTACTTTGAACCTTGGACCTCAGCTGCTTTTCTGCTAGAACAAGGTGCCAGAAATAAGCAGCTTGCAAACCTCTAGTTCGTCCTTCCTGCAGCAAAGGTAGGAGTTGGGAGAGCAGCCAGAAACAAGCAGGCTGGGAGAGGTCTGTGCGTCCTGCTGCTTCGCACAGACAAACAGCACCAGCCCTCAAATGACAGCAGATGGAGCTCACCCGGATCCGGCACGCTGCCTCAGCCAAGGAATGCAGGTATGTAGGGCACTTTATGGCTGTATTTACAGCATCAGTTTGCGAAGGAATCTGAGATATCCGGGGCACCCCAGACTCCAGTTGTGTTGACACCTCCCTTGGACATTAACAAAAAAATCAGGGGAAGTCTCGTTGGAGACAGAATTGGCAAAAGGCAGCAGAACTGCAGGCAGCACTGCGCCTTCCCCCTTTCCATTCATCTGCCATACCCAGCCCAAGAACACCTTGCTGCTAGCAGCTCCTGCCTCTGCCCAAGGACGAGGTTTTGCTCTGCTCCAAAAAACCTACTAAAGCTTCCAAAACTCCTTAAGAGTCTCGAGTCTACATCGAATTTGTCCGTGTGATGGAGGAGATGGGGAGAAACAGGGACCATGTCCTATTAGGGGAAATAATAGGAGAAAGAATAAGGGAAAGAATAGGAGTCTGTATCCTTTAACATTCATACACCGATGACTTCTGGGGCTTGGAAAGGTTTTGCCTGCCTGCCTGAAGGGGAGATGATGGTCACGCAGCTGTGGCCCCACCAGGGAGCCGGAGGAACCCACACATCACACACCACAAGAGGGTGCTGCGAGCAGGGAGAGCTCCACCGAGATAAGGCCGCATAACTGGAGAGAGGTGGGCGCATTTTTGGGATGTTTAGCATTTTTAGACTTTCCCCTTGTAGATTAAGAGCCAGATTGTGGAAAACACCGAGTGCCCTCAGCTCCCATCAGCGTCAGGATCTCAGTATCCCCTCAGCAGTGCTCGAATCCCGGCGGGACCGGGCTCCAGTCACCTTTGGGTAGTGACAGGCAGATTTTGAAAGGGACCAAGTAGTTGGCAGGAGGAAGAGGAGACGGAAAAGGGCTGGGCGCCGCTCAAAGCATCCTCCCGAGCCAGCCAGTCTCCCTTCAGTGCGATAAGCCCAGCGCACCGACTGGCACAGCCAGCGAGTGCCACCGCGGCTGGACCCATTGCTCCGGCCCCAACCACATCTCAGCTGTTGTTCCTGAAACCCGTCAGCAGCACCAAGCACAGCTCCCAGCCATCCGGACAGCCCCGTTCGCCCTGCTTGCTTTTTCAAGCTGATGCTGGTTAAATCCCCGCTCCCCAAGAGCAAGCATTTTCTTAGCCTTATTTCCAGCTACTGCATCAGACACCAGAACTGCTCATAGGACGAGCATAATGAACAACTTCACAAGGGTACAAACAGGCAATCTGCAAATTAACAGCTCTCCCCTGCCTGGGTTCTAATAGCAGCAGCACAAGAACTAAAACATGCCTGGAGCCAGAGCATGCATCAGAGACCTGCGGAGAGCTCACGAAGCCAATTCCACCGCTGCTGTTTACCCACAGCAACGAAACAAGGCTTGCGCAGCAATGACGGCGTGCATGCTGCAGTTACAGCTCCACCGTGCCGAGGATGCACAGCCCTGCAGAGAGCTGCAAAACCTCTCTGCATCTGCATTCTCACCCAGGAAACAAAAGAAGGGCTGCCTGCTCTCCTCTCCTGCGCTCCGCACCCCTGCAGCCACAGGTGCACCCAGCCCCGTGGTGCTGGGGAGGGAGACAGGCTGGGTCTGAACATCTGTTTGACAGACTGCTGTCCTCAGCCACGTTTTGTGTTCCACAAGTACCTCTGCAATTAGCGCCGGGGCACTTCAAATACCATCTGTGATGTGTGCAAGCAGCTTAAAGAAAACAAGAAAGTATTTCATCAAGTGCTCAGCCATGGTCGGACTAATCAAGCTGGTCTGGCATACAGGAGTGTTTAATACCATATCAAGGTCACTTGCAAAACCTGCTAGAGCAAGGAGAAGCCCCAAACAGAACAGAGGGATGCAGTTTGCACTGAAAGCAGTGGCCCAGGCTACTGCAGATCGTAACTTGCAGACAATCCAGGCTTCTACCACTGCCTCCCAAACCACACCTGCGTAACGCCTCCAGTTGGAGATAACAATACAGACCTGTCTCATTGATCTTCCCAGGAACCTCCCTCCTGACCTGTCCTAGCCTCTGCTAACCCAATCCAAAGATTAGCAGGTGATCTGTGAAATATGAACAGGTTATCGACTGAAGTTGTCTCATTTACCCCCATGTTGCATCCTTAAGGCTTCTAAAAATCCTGAATAGAGCAGGAACTCAGCTTTAAGAAACTCTTCCTAGATCATCCGCTTAGAAACATCAGAGATAAGACATTTAATTCTTTAGCTAAGTGTGAAGATTCAACTCAAGTTACACTACAGTATTCATCCATGGGACAAGACATAAGGACACAAGGCTAACACAGCAATACCCCAGCCACAGACCTTACAGAAGGTGGCTGAGCATAACCAAATCTCACACACCAGCCACCAGTCCCACTCATCCACGGCTGAATCCCAGCTCTCAGTGAAGCAGCGACATTCCAAGACAGCCTTACAGCTGACAGAGAAACACCTTCCCCTCTCCTTGCACCACTCCAGCTCCTGCCAAAAGCAGGCAGGGATTCCCTCCTGCAGGTAGCTGTTGGAAACGTGCAGGTCTGAGACTGGGCGGCTTCTGGCAGAACACTCCACTAATTACATTGTTCTCAGCACATATATGCCCTGGCTAAACACTGGCAGATCTTTTAGGTCCAAGCTGGACTGTTTTCAGGAAAAATTGTCCAAATTTGTGATACAACATTCTCTACATCATACTAAAATATATTCCCTTACAAAGGGGAGAGACTCGCAGAGTGAGGGCTCCAGAACATCCAACAAAGCAGCAGACAGAGGCACCTACCTATTACTGAGTTGCTGTTTCTGTTGACAGGTTTGGGCGGAGGGACGGGAGGCTGCTTGGCAGGAGCCGTGCTGGTTGTACCCGCGGGAGCAGTAGTGTTGGCACTGGCAAGAGCAGGGGGCAGAGTCCTGGGGGCTGGGGAAGGGGCAGCCGTGGAATCGACTGTCTTTGCCGCAACAGGGGCCGTGGCGGAGGGTGCGGTTTTTGCAGTGCTGCTGGCAGGCGTAGGATCCTTTGCTTGCACCTCATTTGCCTCCTGGGATGTGGAGGGAGGTCTTTTTGGAGGAAGCAGAGGCTGCCTGGGAACATGCGGCTCCTGAGGTGGCTCCGATTCGGGACCAGGGTGGCTGCTGGACGAGCCTGCAAAGGGAGACAGCTCAGTTTAAGAGACTGGAAGGCCCAGGGGAAGGGGGAAGAATCAGATGAGAATTCAAAGCTAGTCCTATGAGAACCCGAAGCAACCAATTTTGCACACATCTGGTTTCTTACCCTGTCTTTTCTTTGGTTCCTCAGCTGGAACGGGCTTCCTAAGGCTGGATGGTTTTGTGGCCTCTTCTTCCTGGCTGGCCGGGTTACCGACCCCGGGACCACCGATGGGGACCGTGTGGCCATTCTTCAGTGCAGGTGGATTCAGCTTGTCTGGTTCTTCACCATCTGCAAGGGGGTGGGAGGAAAGAAAAGCAAACAGAAAACACTCAGAAAGCACCAGAGGAGACATGGCTGAGCTGACTGAACCGCTGTCAACCTGCACCAATTTCTCTCTGGCTTCTGTAACAGCAGATCTTCAGCCTATCTCCTGCAGAGGAGAGCTCAGCAATACCAACTCTAGCTCAAGCTGAGAGCTCTTGATTTCATTACCAAGAAGGGGGTACTACAGTATGGAACTATGGTACTACAGTACCATATCCCATCAAGTGTTTTTCTTCTTCAGCAGCCTCTTAATCTACCACCTTATTTAGAAAGGATGCTACTGCATTTAAAAACCGTAAGACTGCTATGCCCAACGAAGCTGCAATTGCAGTTAACCGCCAGCAGCTTCCATATCCACTCACCATAACAGAGATCACATTCTTTGCTGCGATACAAAATCCAACGCTAGCCAAGTCATCTACTGGACGTGAAATGATAGATTTTGATAACATCTTAAAATTAATTAGAGCACCTCTATTTTCCTTATGTTTCTACCCTGAACCTGGCAGAAAGATCACTGCTCTACCCAAAACATCCCACAGTGATGTTTTCCTCACTTTTCACCTTTGTTTTGATCAGCTGTCACAATACATCTTCATCAATCTGACGCAGTTCATCTCGACTACCTCTGCTTTTGTAGATTCTAACACAGAGTCTCCCAAGTGTTAGAAGCAAGACCTCTTTTGGAGAAAAAATTATCTTTTCAGCCCTGCTAGATCCTGATGCTTTTGAGAGCCCTTAAAGCCCTAGTCACAGTGATGAAATACTCAACCATTCCCTGCCTCCGTAATTGCCTTGCCAGGACAACCTCTGAACAATATTATTCCCACAGTCAGGCTTCACATCCACTCTAATGGGGCAATGCCCGTTTTGACTGCTTTCCGTCTCAAGAAGACTCGAGTATATACATCACCAGTCTGATTCAAAATCCTTAGCATTTTCAGCCTACCATCTCTCGGGCAACTAGTGTACAGCATCGCGAGCCTGCCAGGTGTCAGACCCTAGCACGTTTTATTGCTCCAACTTTTGATGATTTATCCCACTGCCTCTTCTCCCCACCCCAAGATATTCTCTCCCCTTCCCTAGCCTGGTGTTATGCAGAAGCTGAAAGCAAAGATGGCAACCTGAAAGCTCCCCAGGCTTTCTTTTCTGCAAAAAAATAGTCTTGGTTCCTGCGAGGAGATGGAAAACAGCTCTGCCCTTCCCTGAAATGCAGGAAGTGCAGAC
The DNA here is from genome assembly GCA_013399115.1 of Anseranas semipalmata. Classification (NCBI taxonomy): domain Eukaryota; kingdom Metazoa; phylum Chordata; class Aves; order Anseriformes; family Anseranatidae; genus Anseranas; species Anseranas semipalmata. The sequence goes on from VXAA01004233.1 coordinate 45,877, forward strand.
AGCAGCGAGAGGGAGTTTCCTCCCCAGCCAGGGCTGAAACTCAAGAGATGAGCTGGAGCTTTTTATAGCAGCGATCGCCTCTGGCTAGCTGAAGTTTTCAGCAAGGGAGGCAGGAACAGTATGATCTTGCTTTTCCTTAGTCATTCACACCTGGCATGCCCTTCTCTGGCAGGGAGCTGCAGCACGCTCCCGCTGGCCTTCTCGCACCACGCTGCTCCGGACTTCAGTTCCAGCGGCCTCCTTCGAGGTCAAGCCAAGCAGCACAATCTTCTGTCCTCGCCGCCAGCCCAGGGAGCAGCAGGGCCTCCTCTCCCAGCCGTGGGGGGTTCAGAAGCCTCTGCTATACCTCTTCCCTACCTCCTCGCTCCCTCATCCACAAGGGTTTCCAGATTTTTTTTTTGCTATGAGCTTGCCTAAGAAAATTAACTGACCTTGTAAGAGCAGGTTTTAAAATTACAAGCAAATACGATAACCTACCACTGCCGTCTTATGACTGCTCCAGTGTCTTAAAATCATAGAAGCAAGGGATTAAGATAATGCGCTTTCTAATCTAACCCTCCTGACAATACTGACTGCTCCCTCGTACCTTGGGTTTGTACTTTGTCCAGATTACAATCATCTCCTGTTTCTTAAGCCAGATCAGATGACTTCAAGCAGAAAATAATTCCACCTCTGAGCCACACTTCTAGTACACCCTCACTTTGGAAGACCTCTCCACTGTCATCTCTAGTTGGAAGTTTGTTGCACAAAGCCTTTGATCTCTCTTCCACAGTTTCATCCTGTGACCTCATACACTTTTGTACCACAGCGAATTCTTCCTCCAGCCCAGCATTTACACCCTCAGGTAGTTGTAAATGGCTTTTATTACAGTGCAGCTGCAAACAACCCTGTTAGTTTTTACTTCTCAGTTTAGCTTTCAGTGGTTTGGTCTGAAAACCACTTTTTTTTACCTCCACTTTTCCACTTTGTATCTTTCTTCGAAGAACCCTGAAATTTGCATTAGGTTAAGGCTGCCTCTGCAATATGCCATCGGAGGTACAATTATGCACTGCTCTAAGCCAAAGAGCACACTGCCGCCCAAACAGGTGGGCTGCTCTCCCACCACACGTTCCTGCCCTCTCCCTTTTGCCAACATCACCCAAGGTGCAGCCCGGTGACCGAAGGGTGAACCCATCTGGCTGACGAGTTATTTTGGCAGGGTGGCCCCAGCTCAGACAGAAGGATGACAAAGTAGGAGAAGACTCCTTTGACAGCAGGGAAAGCTTCAATAAGCTTAGCTGTGGCCAAACGTAACGCCCTACCACGAAGCAACCCGTCTCTAACTCCTTGAGGACGTTCCCCTACCCAGGCAGCTTAAAGTCATCAACTGGTTCCTTTTTCCAAGCCTAAAACCTTCAAACCTGAACTCCAAGGTCAGCGCCTCTCCCGCGATGGTCCGAGTGCAGCCTGGAGCGCGATCAGAACAAGGCAGAGGGGGTGAGCGCAAGCGCGACGGAGGAGCTTAACAGGACAAGACAAGGTGGCTGGACCAGGACACGCACAAGAGGGACAGGATGGGGAGTGACACACAGGACGCCCCTTCCCTCCCCGCTGGCAGCAGGCAGGAAGATGTCCAAGACAGGCGCTGCGCTTTCTTTGGAACATCTTCCTAACTGAGCAGGCAGGCTGCCTTCCTTGCCAGGTGCAAAAGTCAGGCGAGAGAGCGTCTCGAGAGGGCAAGACAAACAGACAAGAACCACGTTAGCAAAGAGCCCTTACATTTGTCTCCCAAAGAAGAATGGCTGCAAGGGGGGGGTGTTGCCAGAGGAAGATCAGCTACACAGAACACAGACAGGCGGAGGATAAGGTTAGTTGCAGACTCACCCTGCTCAGGGTCTTCCAACAGAACCCCTCTTTTTACCAGCTCCTCTCTTGGCTTTCGCATAGAAATCTTTCGTTCTAAAACTGATATTAAATTGAAAAAAAAGCACTCAGAAAACAGGGTAGGCTGGAAGTTCAAGAAGATACTTTTTTAAAGGGATCGGTCCTCTGGAAGAAATAAAAGGGCTTCAAATTTCACTGTACTGCACGGATTAATAAGAGGGCGGAGGGACTGCACGTTCAGGCCTGTGCTTCGCACTACATTGGTGATCACGGAGCAAACCCTCCCTCCCCACAGCTCCTGGGGAGGTTCCTTCCGAGAAGGAATTTGCTCGTCTGAAACCACTGCTCCATGGCAAGGTGTTTCTGGAGAGGCTGCAGGTGCCAGCCCATCACCAAAGTCACGCTTTGGTCTTCACATGTGTCAGCGCTCAGGCTCGTG
>VXAA01004233.1:48196-94576 GCA_013399115.1 Anseranas semipalmata
CACTAGCCAGCGGGCTAATTGCAGCTTTCCCCAGTGGAAGAAGGGACTCCCACCCAGCCCCCATTACCTTCCGAAGTCTCCTTAAATTTGTCACTGCTTTTCTTTTTCCTCCACTTCCAAGGTTTGAAGATCTTGCCAAAGCTCGAGAACTTGCTCTTTCTCTTTGTAGGAGGCGTGGTGTCCCCCAATTCCAGAACATCGACCCCCATGCCGGCATCAGTCGGGGGGTGATCCACGTCTTCAGCTGCAGGGAGAAGAGCACGGGGTCGGTTAGCTTTGTGCTGCAGAGAGCTGCTGCCATCTCCCACCAGCCAGCCCCTCGTTCATGCAAAGAAGGCAGCAAGACCCCGCGCCTTCCCGCCACCCGTCAGCGCTTCGCATTCACCTGGGGAGACGCGAGCGGGGTTTCCAAAGTTAACGGTGCACAGGGTAACTGATAAGAGGCTCTCTAACGAACCGAGGATTAGTTTAAGTTTGCAGCGTCACAGCTTCACCCAAGGAACACAAATCACTTTGCTGCAGTTTCCAAGCTGCAGCTGGAAGCGACTGGTGCTAGACACATGTAATTACACGAACACAAATACCTTCCAGGCTGCAGAGCCCATTTTCATGAAATTGCCAGACCCATTACAACAGCTGTATGTGCTAGAACTTAGGCTCGCTGATTTTTCCTCTATAAATAAGGCCAGCATCGCTGGCCAAGAGCAACAACCACACAGGAAAGCAACACAATGCAGGCCTGCGCTCCACCTACCGTACTCCGAGTCTCTGGAGATCAACACGAGAAGGACACAGAGGCGGGAAGGGACGCGCAAAAAAAAGCCCAACTTAATGCAACAGAAAAGCTCATCGAGAAACAAGTTGTGAAGCAGAACCAGAGCACAAAAAACCTAAGCTGGTGGCCGTCAATTGTGGCTTGCCCGGCGTTGCTGTTTCCTGGGTAGTTGATGAAACATAAGGGAACACTTACAATCAGCAGAATCCAGCAATGCCTGCAAAAAAATAATCAGAGTGCACACAACCTAAGTGGAGGCAGCTGGTGGCCTGCTTCATGGTCTTAATTTGCAGACCGAGAATCCCTTGGCTTCGGCACTGCATTAAGACAGGAGCACCCGAGCTGCATCGCGGAGCCCCAGGAAAACACGCGACATCGAGAACAGAGCCACGTACCACAGGCTGAGGTGCTGCGTTACAAATCGCACTTGTGCGTCTTTTATTTGAGCCTTTAAGTCAAATGTTCTGGAGTTTGCGAGCCTTCTGGGATCACAAAAGACCTTTTAGTTAGTCTCAGGCAAGCCCGTGTGACGTGCCTGCAGAAAAGACAATACCCCCTGGGCCACGCGGGAAGTTCAGCCAAGAATCCCATCTCCTGGGGCTAAGAGATTGGGAAAGGAATTTTAGGGGAAAGCCATCTTGCACATAGGACAAAGAGCTAACAACATATCTGTTATATCATACAAACATCCACCGAGGATAACGGACTCAGATGCGAAAAAGCAGATTCCCACTGACGTGGGGAAGACCGGACCGAGGATGGAAAATAAACCAAGAAAAACCCAGCGGTTGACTTTTGGCAGAGCTCTACCTGCAGCCCCGCTGCGCTGCCCAGCGTGGGATTTCGGAGCCCGGGAGGCACCACGGGAGGCCCAGGCGGCCTCAGGGGGGGCAGAGGCCGGCACCGCGGGACCCCAGCTTCTTCGGAAACAAAGATCGGTGAACAGAGGGAATAGAAGAGCAACGCTGAGCGCGCACGCAGCACAAGGGAAACTGGAGAATGTTTCAGTAAGAGGATCCAGACCGCATGCGAGAAGCGTGGTCTTTATCCAAATAACGGAGGAAGAGGAAAACCAGCCCAGGATGCAGGTTTATCGAGAGGTCGGAGCGGCAGGGAAGTGACCTGCTGCTGGGCCAACTAGCGGGGAAAAAACTATTTTCAGAGGTGCTTGTGGCCATTTCAGGCTTTTCCTAACATGCGTGAGCCTTGCAGCGCTGCACAGGTTTCTCTCCTCCTGCTCACTGGGCTCCAGATTTCACGCAGTGATGGTTGAGGGGATGGGGGGGGGCTCTTTTTTTTTTTTTTTAAAATATATAAAATCAGCTCCCTAACAGAAAGCTCACTCAGAGCCAGTGAAAAATTGATGCCAGTCAACATTTGAAAAAGGATGATCAATTCAGTGTCTGAGCCGCTTCTTTAAGAAGCTGGCTTCGTAGCGGGAGAGAATCTGGGTGGAAAGCTGCATACAAGATGTCAGCACTGATGCATGATTTTCTGCGGCTCTATTCTGTGATTTTCTGCTGGGAGGGAGGGTGGGAGGAAGCAGGGACACAAAAAATGGCATTGCAAGCTCCCAGAAACCCGAGATGAATTGTCTGGATGCTCAGAGGCACTTTCTTCAGAGACTAGAACATTAGCCCCCGAGTTGTACATGCAATTTTAAAAAGCAGCATTCACTTTGTTCAGCAGAGCGTTCCCAAAGTTTACCAGGCAGGCGATGCTGCTTGCCAGGCACAAGCTGTGCACTGAATTTGGATCCCAAGTGCCACAGAGGCATTTCTGAGCCTATGCTCAATGCCCCTCACCTTTCCAAAGGGCACCGAAGGCAGTCGTACCAAGCTCATCTCACACATACGCATGTCCCTTCTTCGAATTGCTCTTAGGAATGTAACTTATGCGCTGCCTGCCACCCAAGCTGTCAGAGTGCTGCACCAAGCAAAATAAGTTATTAAAAGAAAACTCAACGGTCAGGTCCGGGGATTAATGAGCGGAGACCTCAGCAAGCCGTGATGCCTCCACTTCCAATTAGAGGGAGAACGACAGGCGTTCCCCGGCAGCCACCTCCGAGCAGCCAGGGAGATGGGACGGACACGAAAGGACGAGCCGAAAGTGCCGGGGACGCGCGATATCCCCAAAGCAGGCGCAGCTGGAAGCGGGAGGGTGGGGGAAAGGCCACGCGCGAGTTTTATCCCAAGGGGAAGAAGAATCTGTTCCACCAGCTTCTGCAGTCCGGGTCTGGCTGTTGAATCAAATACCATCTCGGGGTGGAGTTTCCCACCAGGTGCCTGACTGCCATTAACTGCAATCATGCAGGTTAATGCAAAAGCGAGGTTTCGTCACGCCATGCGGCATCGATATCTAATAACTCGGCTCCGGCTCCTCTGCCACGCCACTCCATCAGCGGTGCCATCAGCTGCTTGTAGGCTTGCGCTGGGAATCAGGTCTCGACCAACACCAAAACGCTCATTTTTGGTGTTTTATCATCAGTTCTGCATCCAAAAACAGCCGTGCAGAAGGGGAAGACGCATTACCACGCACCCTTCCATAGCACAAAGCCACAAGCCGAGTCGTTTTCACCACCCCCTTTGCTCCGGGCAGAACAAAACCCAAGGCGCGTGACTAAGCAGCGAACATCCCGAGACACGGGCAGGACCGATGCCACGGGGGCACTTTCCCTCCCCACGCACCCAGCGGTGCCCAGTTCCGCAGGACAGGCTGCTCGCGGGAGGGCTGGGAGTGCCCCGATCCCGGCACTCTTCCCCTTCCCATCCCCTAATTACCACGTGGACACAGGCATTTAAAATAGTCTGTTGTGATGCAATTATGAACTGCATTTACTGCTAACGAGCAGGTGGACGGCGGCGGTAGGTGTGCTTTTAGTGATCTGTATTTTAAATACCCTCATCGCTCAGTGGCTGTTCGCAGGGGATAGCGCTCACGCTGTAGAAAAAAGGAACTTTCTGCCGACCTCAGCCCGTTTCCAGCTCAAATTGCCATGAAACACCGCGCAGAGGGGACACTTCTGACCCCGGGGAAGGGAGCCTTGGCCAAGGTGGATTCTCAGGGCATCTCCTTGCTCTGCGACATGCGGCAGAAAGCTGCTCCTCGCCGGTCGCACCCGGGGCAACTGCGGAGGAACCACCGGTGCTCGGGGACGGCAGCGGGGCCAAGGGAGGAACCGGGTCTGGAGGGAAGGGCGAGAAGCATCGGGAGGCGATGCCCTCGCCCCGCTCGGCACCCAGGCTGCCGACCCGCCTGGCATGTCTGCGCCCAAGGGAGCCGGCCTCACCTTCGCTGCGGTCCCAGGCTGGAAAACCCATTTTTAATTTATGGAAAAAAAGTTAAATGAGGTCACGCAGGCCTGGGTGAAGCCAGCAGAGTCATTAGAAGGTCAAGAGCTTTCTGGTAAGCAGGTCTCAACGTGTCCCCGTGCCAAAGAGCGACGTGCTCAGCCTTTCTGTGAAAGCCACGCGAAGCGCCCAGCGCAGCCAAGTGGCCCTGGAGCAGGGGGACCCCCAGAGCCCACCCTGACCCCCATCCTTCTCGCCCAGCCCCATGCAGAGCCCTGGTCGAGGAAAACTCCCGTGATAAAATATCCACCGCGACCCGGGCGCGTTGCTGCCTCCCAGTCTTGCCATTAAAATGCAGGCGGAATAAAAGCTCTTCTCCCACGGCACCCTGTGCGAGGTGTGAACTATTGTGCAAGGCCACGGGTGGCGTGCAGCTACTGCCGCGATGCTTCCCCAGAGAAGCCGCAGGCTCGTGGTTGGTCTCCGAGCTCGGCACGTGTCGTCTGTTCCCAAAGCTTTCGTCAGGCTCTGGGCCATGCCCATCGCGGGTGGCAAAGCTTTCGCTGCTACCGCGGCTCCGCGGGTCGGACCGGCAGGGCTGGGAGCCGTGGGTCGGGTAGAAACGCCGTGCTCGTGCTCACGGGCACTAACAGCGAGCGGCTATCGAGCCGGGCTGTAGGAAGTGGCCACGTACAAATATACGGCCCCACCATGGTCCTAGGCAGGAGGAGCCACCACGAGAGCAAATACCGTCGGTCCTCACCTTCAGAGATGGAGCCCCAGAAGACCCAGCGCGTTACCAGCCAAGAAAAAGGCACAGCAGAGGTTTCAGGCACCAAACGGGAACAAACAAAAAGCCCTTCCTTCGTTAAAGGCCATCCCTCAGAGGGAAGATAGCTACACGAGATTGCCGGACTTCTGGCACAGAGTATTAAAACAATTAAAATCAGAACCAAGCTGCGCTGAGCGCGGGTCACTGCAGAATTCGTCCTGGTGAATTTTTAAACCATTTAAACTCAGGCCACACACCGTCAAAGCCAGCATGGCTATAGAGAAGTTTATTTTGTTTAACTGACACACCATTACACAAGCTGAAAATCACTTCAAGATCCAAGTTAGAGACCCTAACAAAGCAAGAAGGATGTGAAGAAATCAAAGAACTGCATCCCAGATGCTGACAATTCATACCCTATTCCTAAATGCCTTGGAGGGAAGCTGCTGATTTCCAGCGCTCACGAACAAAGTGGCACAACCCTGCTTTAAGGAGGACGGGTCAGCGAGCCCCGGGACGGGGCTGCAGGCTGAAGCTGTTAGATGGAGAACATGCTGCTCTTCTCCCCGAAACCGCTCTGCAGACGCCCGAGAGCTGGCACAGAGCTGAGCTCCGAGATGCATCGCGGCACCGCCCGCGCTGCGCCAGCCCAGAGCCGTAAGAGCTCTTCAACTCTGTCCTCGGAGAGATCCTCGCAAGGAAAATACTGATGCTTTCTCATTTCCTTCCGCCAGGACTTGCATCGGGTGTAAACCATGAGCTCCTGAGCCAGAGCACTGCCACTGAACCTCATTTTCCCCAGAACCCGATCCAGCTCTTACTGGAGCACTTACTAGAAGCGTAGCAGCAACCACAAACGCCAGGAGATCTGTTCACGAGGAGCTCACCGGGCACTCCTGCCTCCCTTGGGTCAGCGTGCGAGGCTGCGCCACAGTGCGAGCGCTCCGCTGCAAGCTAAACGTCGCTGGGACGAGCGAGGCACCCCAACGCCACCGCGGCAACTCCGAACGCTTCTGCTCGGTCACCTCCGCCTTCTGGGCGCACCCGAAGCCGTGCCATCCCACAGGCCTGGAGCTGCATCGGGAGCTTTTGCTGAGCGCGGCTGCTCATTGTAATCCCGATGTTTCTGCACCTCCAGAGCACGCTTTGCAGAACTGCCCGGGCCCCAAGGCTGCCTCGCAGGATCGAGCCTGTGCGCTGCTAACGCCCTGGGACTGCAACAAATACTCCCGTTGCCAAAACAGCGTTGGTGCACAGGCTGGAGAGTAACTCGGCTTCCTCGGCTTCGCCTTTGTTGTGCCAGGCTGAGCAGCTAAGAATCCAAAAAGCTTTCAAGCAAACAGCTACAACTCGACAAGCAAACAAAGACTCTTTTGATGGAAGTGCTGTTAAGGTTAAAGTATCAAAAAAGCACTTTAAGTAAATGTTTCTAGCTTCCTATAGCAGCTTTAAAAACTTCATGTGCGCTTCCTGAATGGCCCAGGGAAGACGCGAATCCTGCCCTTACAGCAATAGAAGACTGTGGTCACAAAGCAGCCTCAAACAGTCCCAGCCCTCGGCTTTTGTACATTGCTAATCACCATAATCTTCACCAGACCTTTCTTTTCAACAGCATCCTGCCAAAATTAATGCAAGAACCATCTCTTCAAATTCACAATGTATTCAGCAGGGACTACGCAAGCAGTACCACGAGCAAAGACTCGAGGCAGCAAATGACCAGCTGCAGAATCACCAGGTCTGCTGGCCTCCAGCCTCGGGCAAAGCGAGTCCCCTCCTCGGGAAGTTACCGGCACCTCTGGTGCTCGATGGACAGCCGAGACCGGGCTGATCTGTCCTCTAACAGCCCCTAAATCCAAGGAGATGCTGTGAATCGCTACCGACAGCGTGGAGAAGGCTGAAGTTTTCCTTCCACCCTCTCTCGATACCACTTATTTTTAGCAGCTCTTGAACAAGACCAGCCGGAGTGAACTGGGGGTGGGGAAGAAAGTCCCCGGTTTAATCTGAGCCCTAAAAATACTTGGTAGGTTCAAAGTTATAAAAGCGAAAAAGAATGAGAAAATAATCCGTCCCTCGGGGAGCTTTCCGTGTGCAGCTGTCAAGCGCTCCTGTAAAAATCAGCCAATTCCACCGTGCAGATGGGAGAAAGCGAGCGGCTCGGGCCGGGCAGCTGACAGCGCGTCGGGACGAGATAACGAGGAAGCGGGAGCACAGGCAAAGCCTCCTCGATTCCAGAGCATCGCGGTCCTGGGCATAACAGCGAGCTCCTCGCAGCGTTGTGGAAGCAGCCCTGCTTCCAGCGCTCAGAACAAGGCTGTGCGCCCTGCAGCCTGCCGGGCACCGGGGGCAAATGGGCTCTGCCTGTCCCCCAGGTCCTATCCCCTACCACCAGACCCAGAGGCACCTGGCGGAGCAGAGGGAGAAGACGAGAAGAAAGGCGACCGCCGAGCCCCAAAGGTGGGTGCTTTGCGAGTTCTATCGCAGCCCAAGCGCTCCGCAAAGCTCCTGCCCCCCTATCCCTAAAGAACGCCGCTCGGAGCCTGCCTGCAGACCAGAACGCTCCGCGCGGGATGCGAGTGAGAGAAAGGAAGGAAATGGAGTTATTTCTCCGGTTTCTCCTCCCGGCTCCGTGCCGGGCGCAGGTTACACAAGCCCCGCATTCCTCTCCTCCCGACTCCTCCGTTTCACCTGCGCTCCTGCCCTGCCGCAGCCCCCAAAGTCTCCCCCGTCTCCCTTGCCCTCCAATTACTCACCAAAAGCAGCCGGACTGACCGGTCTGGAGAAGTGCGGCTGCCCCATTGGATTCCTTCCTAAGCGGCTCTCCGGGAGGCAGCGGGAGGGGAGAGGCAGAGCAGCCCGTACCCCTCCGCAACGGGGAATCCGTGCCCGGGGCCGGGAGAGGCTCCAGCACCAAGCGAGGACGGCGGCTGCCGGAGGCGAGGCGGTGGCAGGCGTCCGGCGCGGGTCCTGTCCCCCTGTCCCCCGGGCACTTGATTCTCATAAATAGGCGCCCATGCCAGCTCCCTTGGCGCAGGAATGCCTGTCATTCCAGAGCCGCGCTGGCTTGGGCTGAAGCTCAGGAAGGGGAGGAGACAGCCGCGCTCCAGCCCCTTAAGCTGCACAACCCAAATCATCAACACCCCACGCTCCTTCCTCGCACCCAGCCCAGGAGGGGAGAGAAAAGCTGGGAGCGAGGAGGGAGAGCAAAGGGGCGGCCGCGGGCGGCTTCGCCTCCCCGGGGGGATGCGGCGAGCGCCCACCCGAGCCCACGGAGCGCGAGGCAGCGCCGACGTGGGTGCGAAAGCCCCGCGCTCTACCTGCTGTAGGTGCTGCGCTGCCCCGAGGCTGAAGGGAGTCCCAAAAAGTGCCCCAGCTGATGTGCATCCAGCCGGTGTACGGTAAAAACACGGTTTAACAACAATTCCTCTCGCTGCTAAAGTTACCGAGAAGAAGGTAGGGGCAGGGAGCGCGTCTTCTTGTTTAATTTAAACAAAGGAACTTCAACAAGGAAAATGAAAGTTTATTTTTAATTCGCGCGTCTCATCTTGATGGCTATGGTTACAAATATCCCCCTCAGCATCTGGGTCACAGCAGAATTTAAATACATCCCCCTGAATTCTTTTGTTTTTCACCCAAATTTGTGTTAGGTGACCTACAGATCAAACCACAGCGGGATGGGGAAGTCTTTAAGCATTTAGAAGCTTCATCTTAACTCAGAAGAAACAGAGAAATTTCAAAAACATACAGGAATTCGCGGCAGTGACTAATCTGAAATCCGAACCCATCTGACACATCCAGGTTTCTCCTGGATACTGTTTTAAACACCCAGATTTGCTGCAGCCCTCGAGGTCCCTGTTTTTGCCAGGCCAGCAGCCGCGCTACTTCAGTATCTCTGAATATCAGCCAGGACGAGTTCAAGACGAGCTCAGCGCTGCAGCAGTCCCAATAGTAAAAAAAAAAAAAAAAAAAAAAAAAAAAAGCTTCTATTCTGGGAAACAACAAAATCCAAGATTATCAATTGGGGCTGGTACAGCTGGGAACAATCAACGCTGCGCATCGGCCGTAACACAGCCGAAAGGAGATCGCCACGCAGCACCGTGCACAGGGGCAGGAGCTGGCTTTGCAGCCACGCTGGAAGAGGGAAGGGGCGGCTGTGAAACCTGATAAAACTCCCCCGAAGTCACAAACACACCTGGAAGGCGCTGACGCTCTCGGTCCCTCCTCTAACACACTGGGCATCCTGCAGACAGCTCGCGAAATCCGCTCCTCGCCTCTGAAGCACAGCTGCAAAAACACGGGGGGGAGCGGGTCTGCCTCGGCACGGCACGGACAGCAGGACGGACGGACAGCAGGAGCAGGTGGAGGAGCACGGGTCAGCGGGCACGAGGGGGCGGACGAGCAAATACCGCTCTCCTCCCTCGCACGGGACACATGCACGGTCCCGAAAGCGCTGCTCTTCTCACCCTCCCACCACCGGCCCCAGAGCCTCTGCCCGGCCAGCCGCAGTCCTCGGTCTTCGAAGTACTTTTGATTTTCATTGTGGGCAATTAACGTACTGATTCGCAGGCTTGCTCCACCTCATTTAAGGCTCTTTGCTTTGAAACAACAACAAAAAAAAAAGCCATTTTAAAGCCATTTAAATATGCGGCCATCTGGCAGAGACCCACAAAGTTGGGAGAGACTTCCAGCCTCTAAGTCTGTAAGTCAGCTGTCCAGCTTGGAAGGAGGTCTGGAAAAAAACATCCCTGCATCTGGATAGATCTCTGCAGCGCTCCACGCTTGCTCTGTACTCGCCTGACTTCCAAGGAGATCAAAGCCATTGCATTTTATATTGCATTTGCTGTGAATTAGGAGCACACAAAGCTACGCTGCAGGACAGATGACGCATGGTAGGTTGTTAAAGCCCAGCAGCACAATCGTGTGCCTGCCCCCTTACTTCTGTGTTAGTAGAACATGAAGCATTAGCTTCAGTTTCAGTGTAATATTCGCGTACGAAACGCAGGGCTGTGCTGCTCAAGGAGCAAAGAACTGCAGGTCTGCACCTCGCCTTGCAGCTGGGTTTGGACTTCGGACACTCTCTAGGAACATCAGCTGCAACTTGTCTCTTTGGGGGGAAAAAAAGAACAAGCACCCCACCAGGAGAGGGATGACAAAACACAGAGAACAGCAGAAATCCAAACCAGAAGTAACACCAACATCATCACTTTCAAGGCGGACAGCAAAACCAGCCGGCCCATCTTTCGCTTCACCTCCATCCCTGGAAAGAAAGGTGCAAGTTTGCACCAGGGGACAACGCAAAAAACGATCCTGCCTCAGCTCCAGCCCGAGGACAGCCGCACCGTGCTGCTCAGTGCCCCCGTGCAGCCCCAGTGCCTCCTGCTTCACGGCTGGAACAAGACACGGGACAAAGCCACGCACCCAAGACCGCTGCCAGCGGCGCACGAGGAGCGTGGAGCCCCGATGCCCGGGGACAAGGCTGCCCCAGCCCTGCCGACAGCAGCCAGGAGGCAAAACCTCAGCCCCCAGCCAACCGCACAGCCAGGGTAAAGGCAAATGCACACTTCCAGCAAGGAGAAGTGACGGATGTCCAGAATTCCCAGTAAAGCACAGAAGGGCCACCTGACATCGCCGCGCAGCGATCGGAAGAAACCAGAGCGATGCCTTCACTCCTCGGGGACAGGAGAGGACTCTGTAAGAAGGAAGAGCTCGAAATGGCAAATGGCTTTCTACAGGAAAGCAAAAGGGGTCACTGGCTGACAGTCCCTTTGACATTTTCTTTAAAAACTTAGTCACCAAGAAATGCCATTTACACGAAAACGTGGTGGGGTTTCAGGAGAGCCAGCGGGCAGCCATGGGATCAGAGGAGCGGGAACGGGCAGCGAACGCCCGTAACAAGCAGCGGGCGCGCAGCGTCGCACAAAGCGCTCTGAAGTTTCATTTCCTCTCCATGCAGACCAGCATCTCATTAAAACCCGGCATTCAAACGTTACTAGGCTGTTTATATACATTGTAAAAGGAACTCTTCTGGATTGTTTCACTTTAAAACCTAATGAAACCCATAATGAGCCCAAGTATTAGCTGCTCTAATAAAGACACTGTTGTTCACATTTCAGTTCACACCAACGTGAAACACTGCATTCATCTTCAGTGACTCAGACATTTATGTTCCATGATTCAGCCACAGGAACATGAAAAAGGGCTCTTGCGTTACCCCAGATACACAAAACCAGCGATACTGGGCGTTTTCCTGCAGAGCCCAGCAGCAACAGCCGTCGCAGGAAGGCTGGGGCTCCTTCCTCGACAAAGCTGCACCCACTCGAAGCACAAAGACAGGCCCACGGTACCATTTTAAGGATGAAAGGAGAGCAAAAGGTGGCAGCAACACCACACCGGGCAGGTTTCATCACAATTGGCTTGTAGCAATCCTCAGCAGCTTCGGCAGAACGGGGAGAGCACGAAAAAACCACGCAGCAGCTACCTGCGAGGATGCCCATTTCTGGGCTGCGCTCAGCCAAAGCACGTGCGAGGGTCGCTAATTACAGCAAATGCCCAACGGCAAGCGGGCGGTTAGGAAGCCGGGCAGTCAATCTGAAAGGTCGCAAGGCAACGCGACGTGACGCTCTTCCTTTCTCCTCGCACGGTATAAAAAGTCAGCCCGATACCCGGTGTGGAAACGGAAAATGGTTTATTTATAAGCCAGCTGGCATCGCATTGTTTAGGTTCCGTGTGCTTTGATGAGAGCGCGCTGGTTCGGATGAGACAGAGGTGAGGTAAGCGCTCCTAACCCGCGTGATTTCCTCGACGCTTCCCGTGACATTTCCAAGCGGGAAACTCCTATTTCCCAGCGCATTCCAGCCCCGCCAGCCAGCCAGCGAGGCGACAGCGGCTCCGGCACGCTGGGAACGCCGCGGCGCGAAGCCCAGATGTTGAGCGGGGCCGAGCACAGCTGGAGGCAGGGCACGGGGCTCAGCCTCCGCGGTTCAGCCTCGCGCCGAGGAGGAGAAATGAAGCGGGGCTGGAAGGTCTCACGTCCGAAGGCTTAAATGGCCCAAGGACGGGGCAAAAGGGTCTCGGGGCCAGGAGGGGCTTAAGGCCAGAACACCCCCCAGCCTCGTTTCCCCAGCAGATGAAGTGCAGCTTTCAGTGAGAGCACATTTTAGCCACTACTGAAAACATCTCATCTTCAGTGCCTCCTCACCGTTCGCTGTAATTACTCACCGCATATGCTAACTATTTTCCTGTTTACAGGTGAGGGAACGCTAAGGAATGTAATCCTGAAAATTAAAGATTCGGTCACGTCTTGGCTAACTCGCTCACTGCGGTGATTCATGGCTATGCCATCTTCAGGCAAGGGAACCTCCAAAGCTGACAAACTGCTTGCTGGAGCACCTTGAAGCGGCATTAAAAGCAGCACTGGTCAGGAGCCAAAGGAAACACAGATACAGGACGCATTCCAGCGAAGCATCAGGCATCAGCAAAGCAACAGCGTATTCCCAGCAGTGAAGCACTCAGAGGCAGGATAGCCATCTGTCACTTCCAGCTACATTATTAGGAAAACATTAAGCAAAAACACAGAAAATTACATTAATTATTCCGTTGTTTAGGGAAGAAACAAGCACGGCATTTAGCTCAACTCTTATTCTACCCATTTAAAACTATCCTCTCCCTCGGACAACAAAACCAAGATATTCAAAGGACCTATAAACTAACAGCACCTAAGGCTTCCCGTTGCGAAACACCGGAGATGAAGGATGAGGAGCAGCACAGCTCCCGCACAAACCAACAACACGTTCCCCTGCTGTCAAGCAGGGCTGGTTCAGGACCAGCACAGCACGAGCACTCGGTGCGGTGGCAGCGCGGTCGCATCCTGCGTTGGTGCTAAGTGCTAGGGGCAAACGTGGCTCCGCTGCCGAAACCTTGCAGCTTTACGCAGCCAGTGCTGAACATAACCGGGTTCCCTGGCACAGAGGTCAGTCCATCCGTGCCTCCTGTGAGCGATGGACAAGCTCGGTACAGCACCAGACGGGAGGCTGCAAATTAACAGCAAGAGAGATCCCTGCCCTGGTTCATTCAAAGACTCCTGGCCCCAAATCTCTCTTCCTACCTCCAATCCTGCAAGACTGCAAACTGTCTTGAGCTGAAAGCCTCTCTGCCCACGTGCTAGCTGGAAAGAAGGGCAGATGAGCTCTATAAAAGTAGTTTCCTCTTTTTTAACATTTCACAAAAATCTCAGCAAGCGCACGTGCTCCTCATACCAAAAAACGAAACCGCAGCAACGCGTTTTAGTATTTCCTCTGCCACCTCAAAGGGCTCGTTGCAGACACAGCGCACCAGTAAGCCAAATCGTCCTTCAACACCTAGAGCGCCTCAGTCTGAAGTTACGTTTTTTCCAAATTACTGCACAAAGCCAGCCAGTGCCAGGGCATCCTACCATCCCTCCCTCGCTTGGCTCTGGCCAGGGAGACGTACAAAAGCGCCTTGGTTTAGCTTTTGGGGAACACCCAACTTCCACCGCACCTGCTCTGCTTTAATTATTGACTAGGCTAGAAACTCCTCATTAAAATGCAAGGCAAGTTTGGCACACAATCTCAGCTTCTGATCGTCTCAAGCAGATACATTTGGAAGAGAAACCCAAGTTCCCTGCCATGGCGTAGAATTTAAAAGGAACAGCCGATAGATTTGGCTTAAACCACTTAAATTCAACAAGAAAAATACTTTTTGCACCCATGCAACTCGGAACTTGTGTAAAGTTTGAAATTTTTAACCCCAGCTTTAGAATCGCACACAAACATCGGGTCTAAAAGCTTCCTTCAAGCGCAGTACGCTTTCACAAGCCATTTCTACCAGCGCGAGCCCAACAGGTAATTACAGGTTTGACCTCTGTCTTGCACAAATATGCTTTTTGAAACAATGCGAGTAAATATTTGCTCAATACGAGAAGACAGCTCCAAGAGGAACCATTCCAGTTTATCAACTTCGTGATTCATGTTGATACAAGCTTTATTCTCTATTTAAGGAACGAGATAACACTTAGGAAGCTCAGCCAGCCAAATACGCTCCGTAGAGCCGCCCAGGACCACCTGAGCAGTGGCACATCCAGACCACGGGGCACACCCAGACAGCAGCAACCGGCAAGACAGCGAGCGAACCTCAGCCTCTGCTCTCCAAATATTTGCTGTTGCTCAACCTCCGAGGTGTCTCCGGGCAGCAGCAGCAGGGCTTAAGATTGACACACGCAGAGTAAGAGATTGCTGCTAGCATGATTACAGCAAAGCTTGGAGTTGAGACGTGAATCATCCCCTTCCTTACCCCTTTTGAACCCGCTCGCTTGGGAGAGAATCGTGAAAAGGCCCGGAGGAGCTGAAGCCAAACGTGAGCTCGCTACCTACCCCCAAGGGACCCCCAAAGCCCCAGCCCTCATGCACCTCTTCCCCAGCCCAAACAGCTCTTGCAAAAGCACGACAGGGAGCTGACGTCGGGGCCACGCGTCCAGATCCAGTCCCCAAAACCAAACGCCGCTTGTGCGCCGCGCTTGGCTCACGAGCTGCAGAGACAATGCCACGGCAATTGTGTACAGCGTCGAGGACGTTTCATGGAATTAAAGGAAACGTCACAAGATGAGATAACACCAACGGTTCAGGAGGCACAGCTCACTGTAACCCTGCAAGAAGCTGCTTCGCCCAGAGGCTGTTTCCCCGTTGCAGGGCGACCCCTGCACGTTGCCAGCAGCCTCATTTCGCACAACTTCACCAAGTCCCCCGCCCCGTTGCTGCATTTGGGGAGCACCACAGTGACCCCGTACGCAGCACTGTACCAAAACGGCAGCCGAAAATCCCTTCCGAGACCATCAGATGACGGCTTTGAAACCACCGGCAGCCTGCACCGCGCGCTCCGCGAGGGCTAGCCGCTCAAATATTTGCTTCCCTCCTCAGACAGATTTTGCAGTGGAAGTTACAGCACGCTACTATTTCAAGTATGTAAGCGAACGAGCTCGCAGCCAGCCCCGGCAGGCTTACACGAGCCATACTCCTACCTCCAGCCGCGATGCAGAGAACCCCCAAGCCAGGCACAGCACCTGAACCACCTCGCTCCTGCCCCGGCAGCCTTCGCGAGCCTCACGCCTCCACCAAACACCTCGAGACAGGGGCTCGGATCGAAGAATCACGCAGCCACGAGCTCCACACTGCATCCCACGGCTCCACGCGGTTGCAGCACGCTTCCCGGCACTGCAAGGGGTCAGCGCCACTGAGAATGGAGAAAGATCTCACGGGCAAGTATCAGTATGAACTCCCCAGCACGGCATCCACGAAGAGCTCCTGCCTGGAGATCCGTAGCACGCAACCAGCAGCCCCGAAAGTCGAGTTCAGGGGCTTTAGCTTGCAGGAAGAGTCCTTGAGAATTATATTTAAGGGGTCCAAAAGAAGGCACAGAGTAAAGCAGGCATATCTGAACTAACTGGCTTCCTGGGGATCTGCACTTCCCATCAAAAGCTCCTTAAAGGTGCACAAAGGAGGCTGAAGACCACGGCTCCAGCGCGCTCTTCAAGCGGTGGTACAGCCAGATGTTAGAGCGGGCATCTGAACAGGCACACAAAGCCAAGGGTGCATAAACGCGAACAAACCCTTCCCCTGTGCCCTTTAGGTTCGAAATAGGGAGTTTGCTCGTGCGGGACCCGAAATCCTGGCTGGCCCCCGGTGGGTGACACCAGCCCATGTCCTCCCGCTGCCCCGGGGGCTGCGCAGCCCCCCTGGCCATTAGCCTGCTCCCGCTGCACAGGAGCTCCTCGAGCTCCCAAAGCAACCCTCAGAACGAATCCTCACCTTTCTTAGGGGAGGAGAGAACAGCCTGAAAACAAACCTGTGGTTCTGACTGAGATTCAGCTCAGCTTTAATGAACAATAAGAATAAAGCAAACTTGGAAGCTAAAAGCTGACTGACCCGTATTAATGGAATTTTCCCATATTTATGGAAATTTCTGGTTTGGCCCAAAAACATCTGCTCATTTAGCGGGTATTGTAGCAGACATTTACTCTAGTGATGCTGAGAGAGGCCTGCTTCATTGTTAATTGAGCTGCTGGCTACAGAGTAGAGAAAAATGGTTTTCATTACTTTGAAACTCAACTCAAACGCTGATCCTTAGCGGCATGCGTGGCTTTACGTCTCGTAAGACACACGGTAGTCCGATTCCTGTCTGTAACCGAGGGCAGAGCCCTAAGTCACCACGCTTTGCCCTGCTGCAACCACGGACTTGACCTGGCAGCGACAACTCCATTGCTCCAGCTGCCGACGAACCCTGCACAAAGCTTGGGTCTGCAGGGCCAGCAGGAAAGCGATCACGGCTGTAAGGAGCCTCAGCGAGCGACTGGAGATGCATTAGGGCTTCTCTCCTCTCCTCCCTGCTGGATCATCTCGGTTCTTGCATTGCTCCCGATATTGGTTAAACTGTGATTTATCAGACAGATGGCTTAAAAAAAATCCTCAGGACAATCCTTTTAAACCCCCCCCTGGTTACTTCTGCTTAGAACAATTGCTACAGGCCATCATGGATGCGAGATTACACTTTCAAACCAGACCTGATTACGCGCAGTAAATACGATGGCTCGGGAGCAGTCTCCAGCACAGGAACTCGCTGACCTGCGGCTTCTTGGTGCCAGGAAGGCATGACGAAGGGAAGTCGCATTTTATACTTGTCCTTGCTCTTCAGTTCTTTTCCTAAACATTTATTTAGGGATGGGCTCGAGGGATCTTTGCTGTGGAGGAGGGAATCGCTTCATAAGGCAACAGGGTGCTCATTATCAAATTCATTTTATTAAAAATCCAGCACCACTGGAAAACAGTGCCCCAGACACCACCCCCAAAACTAACTGTAGGAAGACTGATTGATACTTCACCCTGAACAGGAAAATAAGAAAAAACCCTGAACAGACAGGGAATGTCAAGGGTGCCAGACTCACTAGAATAATCTCATTACAGAGTTATCCAGAGCAAGCAGTTTCCTCAATATTTGCAAGATAACAGGATTAACTTCATGTTCAACATCATTTCAGCCTAATAATTGCAGAATCACTCCTAAGGCCCTAATGTCATTGATTCAACAGGGGATTCCCATCAACCCCCCCAACAGCCCCAGCTTTGAAAGGCCGTTCATTAGCATCAGCATCTTAACTTAATTACTCGGAGAGATTTTCCTTTCCTCCCCAAAGCAAAATGTAACTTAACCCCTGCAATACACAACGCCCGGGCAGAACAAACTTCTGTTCCCTGCAGGAAGGAACAACGTTTACCTTGCTAATCGCCACCGACATTTCAAAGATGTAACGCTAAGATCAAAGGGCTGGGGGCCAGGGGCGGCTGCCTGCAACCCCCCGGGCACTCTGGGGGGGCACCGAGGCTGACCCCAACCCACGTCTCCTCCACCGCAGGGCTCCCCCCCGGCCCCTCAGCGCGGAGCTCCGCGGGCCCCAGGGCTCCCCCCCGGCCCCTCAGCGCGGGGCTCCGCGGGCCGCCCGCCCCAGTCGCCATCGCCCCCTAGCGGCCGCGCGGAGCGAAGGCAGCGTCCGGCGGCAGCGGGGCCTCACGGCTCGGCCCCGGCCAGGCCCCTGCAGCCAGGTCTAGGCACGGATTCTGGCCTCCTTACGCGACTTTGGGGCAATTTCTTTCTATTTCGGTCTCTTAAGACTTCTACTCCTAGGTCAGCGGCACATGAGGCAAGAGGAAGATGCTGACAAAAGGACAGACGCCGCAAGGAGACATCCTTACCAGCATCTAAAGCTGGAGCTTCCCCAGCCTTAAGACAAGCGCTGTAACAGGAACCAGGACCCACTGTAGATCCCCAGTGGGCAATGCCCAGCTGAGAAAGGGAGCAGCTGGCTGTTAACTGAAGCAGGCTGAACAGTTCAAGTGGAATTTAATAACATAGTGTTTTTAATGTACAGAGGAATAAAAATTTACCATAACTCAGCTGGTTAAATCTTTTAGAAGTCTTAAAACCTGTGCTTTACGAAGCAAGACAAAGCCAGGCTGGGTTGAAGATTAGTTTTCCCTAAGCAGTCCTCACGCTAACCAAACCGTGGTCACTGCTCGTCGCATCACAGCCGGATCAGTCTCACGCCTGTAAAAAAAGCCACACCAGACAGCGGGGTTCTTGCTGCAGGAGACAAAAGGCACCTTCAGAAATCGGAGCCGGGCTCCTCTTCGACACTGGGGTACAAGCAGCAGGTAAAGCAGTGGTGACAACACGCGGCTGTCAGCATTCCGAGCGGAGCAGCACAGCCGGCCCCAGCAGCAGCTTTGTTCAGCCAGTGGCCCTGCTAGCACCGGTTACAGCTCATAAGGGCAGCAACATTAATGAGAACATTCAGTGGTTTTTGTTTTTGTTTTAAAAAAAGCCAGGTTTGGCATTCGACGTGGACACGTTGCTGCTGTGTGACCCAAGAAAAACAGTAATAACAAAAATCACTTCATTTAAACTAAACCCACTTACCTCTGGTTCCAGGCAGGCTTCTCCTACCCCAACCCCAATAAAATCCACTACTAAAATCTCTTGACAATTTACAGAAAACAGCGTTCCAGAGGGCAAGGTGAATTTAAGGTCCAGGCTGAAAATGAAAACTAGAAACTCTCGAAATCAAACACTTCTGCTCAGTGCCCTACTTACTGAACCACAGCAACTCCACATTCACTATTTCACGGCGAGTTGGCCTGAATTATCCAGAGGATTGATTACACGTCCTACAAGGTCTTATCTCTTCATACAAGGAATAAGACTGTTCAGCTCCATCACAAGGTGTTCAGCAGGCACATTTCTCACTCAGCATCAGCCTTCGCTCCTATCTTGTTCCAGCCAGCCCGTCGGCCAAAGGATCTCACTCCAAGCACATCCCCAGCTTAGCCCCCAAACCACAAAACCAAAGCTAACAGCTGCTTTCCTCCAGGCAGAGCTAGCTGTAGAAGCCACGTGCCTGTTTTCCACAACAGCTTTAAAAGTCACCCAAAATGGGGTGCCAGAGAGTTACAAGGTCTCCAGAAGGGCAGCAAATAATCTGAGAAGCACTCAGCTTGTAGATGGGGAGAGATGCAGCAAGAGTTTGGGCTCCTACTCAGATCATGAGGGGATTGTTCAGAGGGGGAATTCCTGGGTGTTGATTATTTCATGTGCCGTGCCAACCAGGGGACGGATGGCTGATCTGAGTCACTTGCAAACACAGGAGCAGAACAGCACCGGCATGGCATTGATTGCCCCGAGCACCCTGGCAGTGCTCTGCACCGAGAACTGGAATGCCCATTGCAAGTTTCAGAACAAAAGACTGTCAGGATTGTGTCCCAAAGGATTTTCCTAACTTATCAAGTGCACTCAACTTACTTACAATAACGTTTCCAGGTAGGTTAGCGAGTGTTCTGTACCGCACCTTGTTTAAAAGTCAGATGGCCTCAAATGAGATCAGTGCAGCCCTCCGGTAAATCTGGCTAAGGAACAGCAGGACTCTGCCTTTCCTGCACACTTGCAAAATAGCATACTTCACCGTAATTAAATGTTTAATCTCAGGCACTTTGACCACTCTGGCTCTCTTCTATTGTACTGCACACAAGTTGCATTGCTGTATACATAATATGTAGCATCTCATGGGGGAATTGTAGCTCGTGCACCTTCCTGGAAGAAAATCCATGCTTTTGCTGTGCAACAGGCTTTATAAAGACATTTCCCTCGGCTAGTTAGTGTTAACTGTTTTTCTCTGGCAGACTTCAGAGCTCTGACAGCATAACACTAACACTGCAATGCTCTGTGCTCAACTCTGCAGATCAAAACCAGAAAATAACAAATGCTGTCTCCAGCAGCCTAGTTTAAACTAAGAACCACATCGTCAAAACACTTGAGTTCAAGACAAAAAGTGCACATTTGACAAATTTTCCCTAAATGCTGCCGAGCGGTTAAACGCCTGTCCTGGCAGCAGCCTCCAAGCAGCTCATTTCCAGTTGAAGCTTCGTCACCACGAGGGGATTTCCACCCGGCCAGTCCCCAGCACCGGCAGCATTGCTCCAAGTCCTTCAGCAAACGCGAGGGACACCGAGTGGCCTTCCTGCCCCCGCGAGGACCGTTCCCTTCTCAAAGGGCATTACCCAGGGGGCCAGGATGGCTGTCCCGCAGGTCTGACGCCTCGCTGTGTGTCCAAAGAGCAGCAGGCACTGCCAGCAGTAGCCCCACCAGCTCAGAGGTGCGGGCTCAGGGCTCCTTCCCACGCGGGCAGCTCCATCCGCAGCTTGCCGAGTCCTCGCCTCTGCCACCAGCCGCTGATCCGCTCCGGAGTCACCAGCTGGGGACTCGCACTTGTGATCTCTCGCCCTAGATTCAAACTAAACCCACACACAAAACATCTTCCATCTCAGCAGCCGCTCCCTCAGCTTTGCTGCTAAAAACAAAAGGCTTCACAAACAAAGGGACGGCGAGAAGAATGCCACTTGGCAGGCACCTTGGGAGCGGAAGCAGAAAACTGGTTTTCCCGAGCGGGTTTTGTTTCCTCCTAACAGACTTTGCCAGTCTGAAGCCTTCTGCTCCCGGTGCCCACCTGGAGGAGACGCCGAGCTTGTTGGGCCCATGGAGAGCAGCAGGGGAGGACGGGGACGGAGGGAACCCACGTGTTCCGAGCATCAGCCGATGGCCAAATGAAAGCAAAGCGTTATTTTCGGGTCCCAGCGCAGCAGGGTGCTGGAAGCCGGCGCTTAACGCACCATGGGACAGGCCCCCAGCACCACACCTTTACCACCGTGTCCAGCCCCCTTCTGAGCACCAGACATTTAAAAGGCAATGCCAGAACCCGCTCAGACGATCTAGCCCTGGGATAGCCTGACACTTGTTTGTGATCTCAAGCTTCCGTTCAGACGGCTGGGTTGCTAGAAGTTGGCAGCAATGATGTATGCTACAGAGTACTGCTTCCACAGGCGTGCTTTGAATCAGAAGCGATATAAAGATCTGCTACCTATGCACATGCAACTACCATGCACTCATTTCCACTACGGGTTTGAACCTCATCGTATCCGATGGCAGAGCTCTCGTTTTTATGGATAAAAATGGGCACCGGGTAGCCAGCCCTGCATCCCATCAGGAACAAGTAGCAAAGCTGGTGGAATAGAAATATTCACACTTCTAGCCTCTTCCCTTCCTCAGACTATATTTGGAGTCTGAGTGTCCAAAAGTAGCAGATTCATGTCACACTGGTTTCCTTATGAGGCATGTAGCCCAGAAGTCAGCATAGATGCTAAAACAAATTACTTCTTTGTTTGCACGAAGGTTAAGCACTTGAAGAGTATTTCCTATTTTTAGCAGGAAAAGAATTGGGAAAAAGTAGCACAGCAGGAGATAAGGGGATGAAAGTCAACCTTGAATAAAGAAATAACTGCAGAAGATTCTTAAAGCATCCATAATCTTAATATTTCAAGTGTTAGTCTAAAAAAGATGGAAGCGGCTTTGGGCAAGAGCCCGTGGGTGCAGAAGGCTGCTCCAGCAGTTTCCCAGTACCCTTCACAGTCGTCCCACGCAGATTTGGGCCTTTTAGGGAAGCTACTGAAAGGTTTATCCCAGTACCCACAGATGAAGTCCACAGCCACAAGCAGAAATTTTCAATGGAGCACTGAGGCACAGGAGGTAAAAGGACCCAAGAGCAAACGCTTCCTATGGAGAAAGGCATCGCTACGCTCCACCACAGCTACTCATGAATGATGAGCTCAGACATCACTGGGCAAGCAAGCTGCAGGCCTGTTTCCTCATCAGGTCAGTCCAACACCGCTGCTTTCAAGGAACCACGGGCACAAGGTGAGACTTGTCCTGCCATGCACGAAGCTCCCACTTCTTCAATATTTGCTTGTTAAGATCTCACCGACTTGCAGGCAGATAGGACGCGAGCTCCGAAGACAATCCTCTCACTAAGAAAAAGGCTGAGGCTTGGCTCACGCCACCCCAAGAGGAAAGAAGCCTCTGGGAACGGGTCTGGGCAGTGGCAGCGTGGGCAGTGAACGCGAGAGCGGAAACGTGCTCTGAAAATAGAGCGCGATCCTTCGCCCTCACCGCACCGACAGGAAGGATCCGAACAGGGGTGGAATGTTCCAGCGCTATTTCCCTTCAGCAGATCACTTGTGTAGGTGGGACCTCGGAAAGAGGGGAAACTCAGCCCTGCACACGGCGTATATTTAGAACTCATTTATTCTTCTCGCCAACCTCCGTCCTCCCACCGACCTCAGGGCAGCGCTCTCCCTCCCGCCGTGCCCCGACTTCACGCTGACACCGAATCTATTGCCACCACCTCTCAGCTCCTGCCACTTCAACACCTCTTCTGTCTCCAGCGGGTTCCACAGCACTATTTGGTAGCTGAAGGCTGATAAACTACACAAGTTGCTGCAACTCGAATAGTTTATGCATTTGCTAAGCCAATGCCAGTCACACAAGCACAGCCGATAGTGAAGTAATTTGATTTTGTTTAGTCCAGCACGAGAGAGAAAAGCTCAGGCACCCAATTCCACCCTGGCTACGACACACGCACGTCCGGATTACTGCAGATCGGCTGATGTGGTAACAAACTATAGGCAGTTGCTCGGGGCCATGTCCCAAGGCTTGCAAGAAGTTTCTGTATATTCTCCTCTATACCTGGAAAAATAGCCCAGGGTAGGGTTGCGAGCCAATTTTAAGTTGCATACCTGCTCTAAAATAACTGTGCGTAAACAAGCTCTGAAACTTCACTGCAGCTGCCTGGAGACCATGTTTCTACTAGTCTTCAGGGGTGAGCATGAATTAAAATCTGAAGACAACAGCAAATTTCATTTTTAATTAGCCGGGGCAGTCAGCCAAGGAGGAGCTCCCCCACCCACCCATGGCCAGTGAAGCCTGACAGCTAAAAAGGATTTATGCTTGACTGTGCAGTCCCAGTGGCCATTCGAAGCACACCAGCTCTGAACACGCGCCAATGCAGTTAAAACAAAAGCCAGCCATGCAGCATTGTGAGTGCAGTTAATATACAACCAGTTAAGGACAGCAATACATCAAAAAGCACCAGGCTTTGAAGGAACAAAGGGCATGGGCTTCAGCGCAGCTCCTGCACACAGCTCCGCCTTACCTCATCGCCAGCCTCAGTGCCCGGAACAACCCAGGAGTCCTGAGCTTAGCAGCACTTGGAGAATGAGCATCCTTAAAAGCAAAGTAATTTAAAAAAAATAGTAATAAGAGACCCAGGTGTTTATATTGCCTTTAATATGGGGCTCTTGGCTCCCAGCACTGAGACAACACAAAGCTCCACAGTCAGCTGTGTGGGGTGTCTGTGCATGCAAAGACCAAGTACAGATACTCCATCCTAAAGGCGCACAGCTGAATGTGTTCGGAGGGAAAGGGGAGGTGGTTCTGCTTAAGCTGACAAAATGCATCAGGACACAAGGGCCTTTCCCATCCCAGGCCACCAGCACTGCTCGAATCAGGAGTCGAAGCTCCCAGTAACCTCGACAGGCTCCAACCCCGTGGCTCACTGGCCCGCCACAAATGGAGCTCAACTGCACAGAGCTCCGTGCCCCTCTTCACATGGCACCACCACAGCCGGCCACCGGTGGTCCCAGCAAATAAGCAGAGCTCACAGCATTGTTCAGAGCCACCCCGTTAATGCAGGCTGGAGAGATGGAAAAACTCACCCTGCTGCTGCCGGTGCTTTGTCCTGGGGCTCAGCAGGGAGCTGACATCTCCACAGCCACCGCTTCAGCATCGGCTGCCAGCGCTGCGCTCCCTTTACCAACCTCCCCCAGCAAGGCAGCATCCGGGATTAGTTTGCCACAAGCAAACCATAAGGGAAAGCAGTCACCACAAATTAAACGTGCACCTTCCAGGCTAACAATTAGAGGGCACAGCAGCAATTCTTGCCACCAGTATTATAAGCCTGACGTGTTTTTATGCACGCACACTTGGCTCATAGCTGTTCCAACCAGGCCACTGGGTCTCAGTGAACCAACTTTGTGCGAGTCAAAACTAGCCTGAAGACAGGCCTGGTGAGCTGCCACGCCGAGCACACCACGCTGCTGAAAAGTGCGTCGATTCTCAAGTTTTAAGAATGGCATCACCTGACTGCATAGGAGTCATCTAGAAATAACACTTATGGTCACAGAGTTGCGCTTCACTACGAGTTAGGAGCCACCAACTGCACCAACGTGGCCCACAAGATGCAAGGTTAATATGGTTCATGGAGACTGGCTTCCCCCTGTGCAGGCAAGAGCTTTCATGCAAATCCCATTTCAATGGCAGTGGACAAAATGGCTGTATAACCAGTGTCTTCCACCACCACGTTAGGCAAACGGTTGGAAAAGTCATTCAAGCATTCTTTAAGCCAAAACTCTACCAGTTTTAATCACAACAAAACCCTCGCATCAGTTAAACCTCGCAGCAATGAGCTTGCTTGTCTCAGGGCAAGTAGTAGGCAGTGCCTAAAGCAAGAGCTTTAAAGCCAAATTTTAATTAAAAAAATCCCACATCTTCTGCAGGACAGAGCAACCTAGGGAATTAAATTCAGAAAGAAATCAGGAGCTACCATGAGCTGATCCTTCTTTCTGGCTTGCCACATGCCTTGTTCAAGTCACATACCAGTTCAATACTTCTAGCCTCCTACCTATTAAGAAAGGGGATGTTTGTTTTCAAGAGCTTGGGTATTCAAGAAACTTGTATTCCAGATTTCACAGATGGGAGATTTCAAAAAAGATCTTCCAGATGGACTGTATGTAGCTTTGATCAGTTCTGGTCCACACCATTAGTGCAGTAGAGTTGCAACTGATGCATCCGCCAAACTATCTCATTTCTAATCATCTACATTTGAATTAAAGACATGAAGTTTAAAACAACAAGGTTCATTACAGTAATTAGCCAAGGAAGAAAGAACAGGTCCACCACCTATGGTAAGACATCTAAGTACTCACCAGTGTTCTCTTCCATTCCTCTTGCACACTAGCTTTCTGAGCAATTCCTACAAAAACAGGAAACAAAATTGACACACAAATTAAAATTCCAAGTTGCGACCAAAGCCTGGGTTTCATTTCACTTCTCTACCAGTTCTCCTCAGTCTACACATAACCAGCATGCAGGGAACCCAGAGCAGAAATCCTGCCCCGGCAAACTAGGAACAAGAGTGTGGCATCTTCGACCCTCTGAAGACATGGGAAAGAAAAGTGAAACAAAGTTAAGGTGTAACAACTGCCAAGCATCAAACCTTCCCTCCCAGGGAAAGCAATTCTCATCTGCCTCTTCAAGAGGACATGTGCTTACTGTAAAAGGGAACAGCTAATGCTTATCTAGCAGAGACAGAATAGCACGTGCACGGAAGTGTTTTAGATCTCACACGTCAAGACAGCTCTGAATGTACTGGGGAAAGAGGACAAAAAGGAGGAACTAGGATCAGTAACAAGCCCAGCTTTTCACTGGAGAAACTTCTGAAATGACGTGCAAGAGGAACCAAGCTTGGGGAAGACATCTCGATACCGATATACGTATGCAGCACAGTAAAAACATGCTCAGCATTTTAGAAAGAGGGAGCTTCTGTACCGAGGAGCTTGCAGTTTAAATTAAGACAACCACAACAAGAAAAGTCAACAGGCACAGCACAGGGGGCTCGGGAAAGAGCTACAAGATAAGCTAGTTTCCCAAGAAGTTAAAACCAGCTTTTGTCTGGAGCCTATTTCAGCCCGACCCTCCACCACTGAGTCTAGGACAGCTCATCACCTTCGCTCCAGCCGCAGAGAAGTGCTAACAGCTCGGTGGCTGCAGTGCAAGTCACCTCCCTCTGATACCCAGCCGGGCTTCCAGCACGTGCTGGCTCACGCGGCAGCAGCGCGCACCGCAGGGCTGCGGCAGCAGAGGAGACAGCCCTCGCGCACCGTCGCTGGAAGCGCGTCTGAACGAGCTGTCGCCGGCAGGGCTCTCGAGCTTTGCTGAACCGCGTGGGCGAAACGCTTCTTTTGATCAGGCAGCCACGCTCCAGGCTACTTCTCTTCACCGCTGCAGCGGCTTTCTTAGATGGGGAGAATGCCTCGATAAAGACGGCAACGCTCAAAACATCGTTGGCAACCGCGGCTTTTGAACGGCTTAGCAAGGAGAAGTGCCGTCTGTGCAGATCGTGGGCAGCGAGTTGGTCACCTGAGAACATCAGGTGGCCTTCACTTCAGAGGTGGGTTATCCTGGCATTGCTTGGTAAACACCCCGAGAATCCCTCCAGCTTAATCCATTAACGCTGTTAAAAGACGGCTAACTCACAGGCATTATGGATAATGCCTATTCTGAAGCCTGCATCAACATGGGCACCACGTGCAGAAAACAGAACAAATGCTCCCGACCGAAGGCAGAAGAGTGTAATTTATTTTTTTAAAACAAGTATCACGTCAGCACCTACACACAGACCCGAACCCCCATCAGTAGCAGCTCTGCTGCACAGGGTGCTTGCAGGTCAGGTCTCCCCGCCTGCCCTTTCGGGAAGGGAAAGCAGGAGAGAAACAAAAGCAGACACCTCTAAGCCTACTTGAACCTCAGCATAGATGACAGCAGCCCTCCCACTCCCCCGAAGCCACTAGGGAGTTCAGTTTAATTTGCCTTTCAAGGGCATTCCTGCACAGGCTACGCTGAGCTTTGCATATGACAAGGGGCACATTTGTGCCTGGAATACTAACGCTGGCAGCCCGCTGGCCACTCGCTGTGTGCACCGAGGACATCTGCCATTGCCTGCCAGTGCGGCTGGAAGCACCTCTGCCCAGAGCAGGAGGGATCCCTTCAGCATAGCGCTGCATCCAATCATCTGATTATTAACAGAACGAGCATAAAAGGCACATTGGAGAAAAAGCGTGAGTTCAGAGCAAGAGGGAGCAACAATGGGGCTCCCAGCGTTTCCACGAGGCTGCCAAAGCAGGGACACACATCTCTGCCTCGCTAGGAAACGGGCACTTTCTCACCAAAGCAATGCATAAAGTAGTTCACATCCTGCTGCCAGCGTTAACTAGGATCGGCTAATTTGGAAACAGCATTCTGCAACAGTTTGAGATAACCTGCCCTGCAGAACAGAAAATCACTTTTATTCCTTATTGTCAGACGTTTCCTTCCTCCCTGAAGCCAGCAGGTACATAAGCCTGAGAAAACCTGGATTTTGCATTTCTTTTAGCACCATGCACGCTACAGGTCCACTGGATATTTATATTTGAGCATTCAGATGTTCCCCCGGCCTGTGGCAGCTGCCTGAGGTTCCCCTGCTCCCGTCACTGCCCCGGACACTCGCGGTGCTGCCGCCTGCCCCTCAGCACCAGGGAGCGCGCCCTTCGCCTGGCTTGCTACTTCAAACACTTTGCTTTTTTTTTTTTTAAGCTCTTTGTACCAATCTAAGAATATATTCTTGTTCCGTTGACCTACCTCTGAACTCTCAACAGCAAGGCAGTGGCTTTTTTCCACCTCAGCAGCAAATCCCCCACGCAATAGAATTCACAGCCGTGCCACTGTGTTTGCTGCGCTGTTCCCTACACCCCGTTCCTTCAGTCCCAACAAGCTCTGCTGAAGCAGGGAGCACAGCCTGCCCGGCTCTGCCCCATCGCATCCCAAGTGCACAGCCCTGCAGCAGCACAACCGACCGAAGCCCGGGCTCTGGGCCCGCTCCTTGCTCCAGCAGCCGGCCTGGCCGCAAGGCTGGCAGCCCCACAGGAGCGCACCGCAGGCCAGGAAAGGCCCCGGCTCCGAGCACCAAATCGCTGCTGCCTCCTTCCAGCCTCAGGCAATGCAGATAGGCAGATTTGCTGGTTACCAGCCTACCCGCTTCCTCATTTCAAGCCTCACCCCGAGCCCTCGATCACCACACGCTGTCAGATGCCTCCACAGCGAGGCCCATCAGCCGCAGCGCTCTCCTCACAGGCGCTCCTGAGCTAGGGCTGCTCGTCTCCTCCACTAACACTAAATGGCTTCTTTCAAAAGACATGGGGGTGTTTCAAGAAGTCCAACTAAAACCAAGCCAGCATGTTTCCCCCCCACACACACACTAAACTACACAAGTGACAGCTCCTCCAGCCAGAAGTGGCACATCACTTCCCCGCAGCGCCTGCCAGCAGGCTCGCCCTAGGCGTGCACAGCCAGTTTCCGTGCTGGCTCAGCTCTAAATCACCATTCCAGAGAGGGCCCAGACAGTGGCTGGGCAGCTACCACAGGGCTCTTACTGTAACGAGACAAAACCAGAGGCTGCCTTGGAAAAAAAGCATATGGGGGAGAGACAGGATGTTCTTCTAACGGTCTTGAACTATACCCATTAGCTGTGGGGAGAGGGAAAGGGACGTGTTAATAAGCAGCCACTAGCCTGAGGAACAAGGTCTGGCATTAATACAGACCATTAGCTAGTGCCCATGAAATGAATCCAAGCTCACTCGTCAGCCTCCCAGAAGATGCTTTATTTTGACCTGGTATGCTGCTGGTAATAGTCAATAAATAAAACATAAGATTAATTCACAATGCTAGTTCAGCCCTCTGCTTCACACCAGTGTTTTTAAACCGATGTGTACCACAGGTGCCCAAATCCACAGCAGGTTCCACTGGACCCGGTGGCAACTGAGACCATAGGGGATGGCCCCTGCCCACAGCAGCTCACAGGCAGGCAAAAGGGGGGACACCGAGCACAGGGCTGGCTGGGAGACCAAGCACC
Organism: Anseranas semipalmata; assembly: GCA_013399115.1. Classification (NCBI taxonomy): domain Eukaryota; kingdom Metazoa; phylum Chordata; class Aves; order Anseriformes; family Anseranatidae; genus Anseranas; species Anseranas semipalmata. Next base: position 76,702 of record VXAA01004233.1, read on the forward strand.
AAGCACCCTCCTCTTCAGCACAGGAGGCCTGGAGAGGTGCTGAGCCTCAAGTCCCTGGCTCGCCAAATTTTACTCAAATGGTTGAACCAAGCCACCAAAAGGACTTCTTTCAGTGCATCAAGCCCAGCTGCAGACATTTCCGAAAAGCTGGGCTCACAGCAAAGCTTGCCAATTGCACCACCAGATCTGGTTGTCCATCCCTTTTTAAAAATGCAATCAAAAAACAGCATTTTGTTCTCTCACCCATCAATTACTCACTCCAGGAAGACAGATGAGAAGATTTTTGCAAAGCTGAGATAACTCCACCTAATACTATGGGTATGCTGCCTATGAAGCCCCACAAAGTCCTCAGGGGAAGGGCTAAAGTAACTCAATTCATCTGCCAGCCGTAAGATTAAGAGTATGGTAAACAATATTAAAATTCTTTTCTACAAAGCAAAATAACTCCACAGCACAGAACAGTTCTCCCGAGGGGCAGCTTATAGCACGGGTGCAGACAAGAGTTTAAATATCACAAGGGAAATTCTGGTGAGCAGTTTCTGCATGCCAGCAAAAAAAACGTGAACAGATCAACCATGCCAAGTGCACTACTATAAATTACAAGACAAGGCGTGAGGGTAGCACAAACCTCTTGTTGGACCCAGGAGTACACACGGGAAGAGATGCACAAGCCCTTCTTCAGGTCAGTAGAAGCCAAAAAGCTCATCTATTTTTCTGACTTCATCTAATAACAAATTACCTCCACCTACAAATCTTGTTTTGCTCATGTCCTTCAATTATCATCATTTCAACATCATTTGCTACAAAATGCTGGTTTCAAAATCCTCCAAGCAGCCTCTGCTGACCCAGTTTGTTCCATGCAAATCATGCACAGAGCAACGGGGAGGTCGACTCCTCCACATCTCAGAGGTAAATCAGAATATTCCCGCTCAATAAAGGGACACAGATTAAACCAAGTTGTTCTCGCAGCCTGATCTGGCAACACGTCAATGAATGGGGCGCACCAATAATTAGCAGTCCCGCAGTTTCTCTCGCTTCACAAGGCTCCCGACACTTCAACGTGGAACACTGCTTGCATTTCTTCACTTGTTGAAAAGCCACGGCTGTGAGCAGGAACACAGCAGCTGTTTAGCAGAAGGAAAGGATTTTGTAGAAGTGACAAAGGAAATAGTGGGAAAATTCAGAGGTATAGCAACTAGAAATGCAATTTAAACAGAATGCTAGAATAACTAGCTTTGAGAAATCTAAATAGAGTAGATGATGCAGCAAACGAAACCAGCAGCTTTTCATCACAGATACAGCATTTAATAACAGGTTCCCCACGTAAACAGCAAATACTTTTCTGCAGCGTGGTAGCTGCCTGTGGGTGGCACAGTGATATAACATTACCAGTGTGGATTTTGGAAGGGAAGGGAGCTGCATCCTCTGTGGCTGCAAGGTGTGCTCGGCCAGTGGCTTTTTCCATCACTTTCAGGGCTCACTTTGTGAACCTTCACGCTCATCGGCACGCTGTGCATTTGCGGTTCTGCTGCAGAACAGCACTCGACCTCAGACAAGGCCTTTTGTCTATCCGTGCCTCAGTTTCCCCCTCTTCAAGAGAGGATTCACTTCCATCATAAAGCACGTCAAAAAAGAAATGAAAACTTGCAAACAGGATTCCCATCTGGCCAGCCTCCTCGACTAACATGCCAAACAGCCTATTTTTTCGTAGTTCTACTTGAAATGGATCACACAAACTCTCAAAAAAGCCACCTACAGCCTCTCCCAGGTGTCTCAGTTCACTGAGCAAGACACATTCACCAAACCTTAAACAAAAAGCCAGGAGCCTGTAAGAAAGCATGGCACCGAGTTGAACACGGTGTTACTTCTAAGGCAGCTCCCAGTGACAAATGCTATTTCTATTTGGCTCTCAGTACAGTAAACACTAATTTGCCTCCAGACCTTTTGGCAGCTGATCAACCACTCCAGAGGTGTGGATGCACCCAGGGAAAAAACCTGCAGTATGAATATAGCAAACCAGCTTCCCTATGCACTGTCCTTGAAGCAGCTGAAGGGCTTGCCTCTACCAAAATTATCTTCCTGACAAAGGCAGAGCGTAAAATTAAAGCAGAATGGCTGATTAGTGCAGAGGGCAGATGCTCTCGTTCCTACACAAGCACCCTTGTTGTGGAAGCTGACAGAGGAATAAGAGCACCCAAAGAGAGGCAGCAAGGCATGGCTGTTCCTTCATCAGCCTTCCCAGAAAGGGGAGCCCTAAGCCACCAAGAACAAGAGACTATTTCCCCTCTGGATTCCTGGCTGACAGCTGAACCGTAAAGCTTCGGATTTACCTCTGCTGTTGAGTAGATGTGGAAGTCTCCCTAGAAGGCCTGACAGATGTGCTCATCACCTGCAGGTCACCACATGCCTACGTGCAGCTGGGATTTAGTGCCCCAACCTCTCCAAACTCCATTTTATCAGCTGTCTGCCCAACATTTAGCAGGTTTCAGCTTGGAAAAGTTTCCGAAGACAAGTCTCTAGCTAGCGAGAACGCCCAACACCTAACTACAATGCTCAAAAACACCCACACCACCACAGCTGCAGAGCAGTTCTACTGCAAAAAAATCTTTTCAGTAGATTAGAGGAAGATGTACATGTAATCATATTGGACTGAACAAGATAACCCATTTGCACAGACCAGAGATGAGAACTAAAAGCAACCCAGAGCAGAAATTTAAAAGGAAAAAAGCCAGGGGACCAAGCTTGATATAATTAAAAGCAGGATATTAAAGATGTTCTAGTCATCCGCAAAACCATGACACAGTACTTAATCTATCAACACACACAAATCACCAAAATGTGTGTTAATAAATTCGGATAGGGAAGAAGGCAATTCACACACTTTGCTATTACCCTGGCAAAGCCAGGAATGCCAAAAGGAGAGAAGGAAAAGAGCCGATGCATTTCTAGAGCAGTTTGCACAGAGGATCCCAGTTATCCAACTGCCCAACTCACTTTTGCAGTGGGGCTGAAGGAAACGAACCAGCTCACCAGCACCCACCTCAGCATACTGCAAGCAAAACCAATGGATATTTCAAATACAGCTCATTTGCCCCAAACCCAGGCTGCACTTTATTTCTTCAGCTTTTTAAAAAAAACATGAGATGACAAACCGATTCTCAAGTACAGGAGTCCCATATCAGGAGCAATATCATTGCTGCTTGAGCTACCATAGCACCAGAGCATGCCTAAATAGCTACAAAAATACCAGCCCCAGTTTCTGCACCAGAGCAAGGCCTGTATAAATTTAATTAGTGCAGTAATAGGAAGCACATGGGAGACCAGGAAATGCCTGGCATCCAATTCATCTTTCAGAGAGGGTTATACCAGTGTAAAGGGAAACATTCAGGAGTGTGGTCCCTATTCCTCAGACCTGTGAATATTCAGAAGAACAGAAAGTCTTGAGATTTTTTTTCTCCCCCTAAAGGCTCTAAAACAACATGCAGCATAACAAACACTGAGCATTTTGGTTTCAGACCCAAAAGGCAGGCTTCAGCCTGACTGCTCTAAACCACCCTAAGCGCTGGCCACCACCACAAGCATTCGTTTTCTCCCAGATCTCTTCCAGCTTGCTGCATCCTCAAGAACACTAACCCAGCTTTTCCAGGGAGCAGCACTGATCAACATTATCCCTAGAGGTGTGGACACAACTGGAAGTGAGAGGAGTCCTGCCTGCGAGGCGAGGAGCCTGCAGTAGCCCAAAAGCCTGGAGCTAGATCCACTGCCGCAAAGCAGACTCGTGACAGCAACCTCGTGATAGAAATAAATGCACCTGCCACCCAACCATAGAGATGAAGCCACATTTTTCCCCATTTTTAAACAATTATTTCCCACCCTGCTTTTTGAATTCGTCCCAAGACCGACGGAGAATCTCGCCCCGCTGCTGCGAAAGATGAAGCAGAGATAACCATCACGTTCACGAGGTCTCGGCAACGCGTGCAGCCCTGATTCAGCGAAAAGGTTTCACTGTTTCCGAGGAAGCCGACAACTTTTGAAGTTGCAAGAGCTGCTTTTGCAACCCAACAGGGCCTTCTCCCCCCAAAAAAACAGGCAACAACACCCGTTTTGGACTGCCAAATGCTACCGAAAGCACGAACGCAAACCTTCCTTCACAGCACGGCTGGGCTGCACACAACAGGCACGTAATGATCGGGTTACTTATTTACCTCTGGCTTCTGGGGTAACATATGAACCACCTTTGCCTTAGTTCTGTGGTTTCCATTTTCATCAAGCTTTCAGTAACAACAAAGTAGCTGAGTACACACTAATGCTGTGGTAATACCCCTGTAATTATGACTGGATAGGAGATTTCATTTGCAACCACCATTTCCTCACCGAAATGAGGCCGTTCTTCATCTCAGCCATTGCAAAGCTAGCTTATGAGATGTTTCTTTTTGCCTAAGAAGCAACGGGAATTACTTCAGCTCTCATATGAACATCAGCAAGCACAGATGCAGCCCGTGCAGGCAGCAAAGCTGAAGCCTGATGCTCCCTGTCGGTATCCTGCATCTTCTCAGGGAAGAAGCAGCACCGAGATCCCAAAAAGAAAGACCGAACACCGAGGAGCATCTCCCCTTTCCCGATCAGCTCACCTGAGCTCCGAAAAGCCAGCAGCTGCTGGTGGACATTTGCTGACACCAAATCCGCAGCCGTGCCCCATGGACCCTCCCCAAGGCACCGCTGTGTGCCCGACTGCTCCCCGGGGCGAGCAAACCGCGGGGCTCGTGCAATCCAATTAAGCCCCGTGTCCCCGTGGTGCACAGGTGCACAAACCAGGCACCTCTAATCAAATTCCGTACTGAAAGACAACAATGTTCACGCTTCTTGGAAAAAAGGCACGGGAAATCTGTGCTGTGTAGGGGTCTTTATCAGTTTTAAGCACAGAGTCAACACTCGTTAACTGGACACAGCTCAGCTGCTTAGAATTAAACCTCTGCCTTCTGCACAGGCACTCTGCAATCACATCACCATGTCTCCAGGAACCTTAAATTTCATTTTTTTGGTTCAGTGTTTTAGACAGTCCAGGTAGAGTTTGCCATTCAGCTGCAGGCACCTTTTTCCTTCCCTGTCTCAATACAATAATTTTATTATTTCTGATTAAGAGACCACATTTCCTTACAGAAGCCCTCCCCACGTAATTTATTCTTGTGTTCCACAGCTCCAGCTTCAACATAAAGCGTCCTAGCCATAACTGGGAGAAGACAGATGAATTCCCATTACTGCTTTGGCAAACTCTTTATAACACAAGTACAGGCAAGGCATCCCATTGTGAAAACAAGCCCATAAAATTTCTGAAGGGGAACATTCCCTTTAAAAAAAAACATTTGCCATTCTCATTGCTGCACACAAAGTTAGCGAAGCATTAACACTGTTTACATGAGGACTGTGCTTACTGCATGCCCTGAGCTGATTCTAATCCCGGGGAGAAGTCGTGCCTTCCGTAGCGCTCTTCCAAACAGCTTCAGAAAGGGATCGACACCGCTGCTCATCCACACGGGGCCGTTCTTCCAGACCTGCTGGAGGTTTGGGCCCAATACGCTCACCAGGGCTCCAGAGGACGGTCGTGGAACTGGTGCACAAAAGGCGGTGACGATCTCCTGGAACTCCACCGCGAACAGGAACGGTTCTTCCCGCTTCAGCTCCCGCTCCCAGTTTGGGAAGGACAATTTCCAGCCAGCCCATTTAGCTGCATTAGGAGCTCAACAAACCACCGCTGTCTCTTCTCAGCCGCAAAAGGACCTTCTGCCGTAACAACGGCTACAAAAACAGGCCACCAAGCAAGCGAATGTCATCCTTAAAAAGGAGCAGCTTGAGCCGTAAGCTGTGACTTTCTAGTGACCTCTCTGGTACGCCGGATTCAGCCTTTTTGTTCTGTTCGACTGCTGTGTCCTTGGACATCGGAGCAGGTTCGTTAACACGCTGACCCCCACACACTGCCCAGCACAGCTATCAACAAGCCCAGAAACTGCTGGTTTGCTCAACAAACAAGACCTTTTGATAGGAGCCGGCACGAGGAACAGTTCCAGAAGCACCCCCATTGCCTCCACCTACAGCAGCACTCCTAGCAGGTATAAGGTTCCTGGGAAGGGACTCGCCTGTATCAGTGCAACTCAACACATAGAGAAGGGAGGGAGATCGCAGGAGAACGTGGTCACTTAAAAAATGCAATATGGAAGGGGCATGTTTAGAGATGTTAACCCTCGCGGGACCTAAATCCATGCTGACCCGTATAAACTAAAAACACGACTCCGCTTTTACGACTTCAAAGGCAGCTCTGAGTAAGCTCCAGGAGGTAGAAAGCTGCATGCATATCTGGCAGCCCCAAGTATAAACCGACAGCATTTCTGGAAACGTAAAAATAGGCTGAAACCATGTTGGGATTGTGTCCTTACCTACAGCTGGGAAATGGATTCATTTCAAGTGAAAGCTGACATTAGTCCCACAAAACACACCTCCTGGGTTCAGTTCCCGCAGACAGCAGCAGGTGGTGAACTATTCCATTTTAAAGAGAAGAAAGACATTTCAGCACAGCCCACTCACGTCCAGCACCCCTGGCTCAGCACCGCTCCGTCCCTGCCCTGGCACACGGCGCCCTGCTAAGGGACAAAGCCCGGCACCTTGCCGCTGCCATCCCCAGCACGCACACCAGCCCTGGCACCCGCACGCACACCAGGGCACGCGTTCAGCAGCCTCGCTGCATAGCTCTGCTAGGTGAGATAAGCAGCTCGGGGCCGTCCCTCCCTTCTCGCCGGCCTCGCTGCCGTCAGCACCCAGCACAACATCACCCGCACTTCCAAAGGTGAAGCCGAGCTGTCCCAAAAGGGCACGTCCAAAAAGTGTTTGTGCAGATTGCGCTGACCTACGGCGACAGGCTTGTTAAAGGGAAACACAGCCCGCAGTGCGAACAGGTTATCGAGGAATGGTGCTGCGAAGGAACTGGAGCTCGGTCCAACCCGAGCCTGCTTCACAGACCTCCTCTGTGAATTCATGACGCTCACAGCAACCTTCAGAAGCGCTCGGTAGCCTTTCCTCTGACATCAGTCGGACTGATGATGCAATTCACTTGAGGCCAGAGGGTATTCGTCGCCAGCTTTGGGCTTTGCCTATAGATGGGCATTTCCTAAACGACTCCGTGCAGGGAACACTTCGTGCGTGAAGAGGTGCCTCCAAACAGCAGTGTCCAGATGCACGACTTACAGACAACAGCTGGATAACAGCACACAGGTCTGCAGGGACAACCACCAGGCACGTGCTTCATTGGCATGGGGTTATCCCCATGGGTTATCCGCTGGGACCTGTAACCGCTCCGGTCCCTGCGACAGGCGAGGGAGCTGCAACACCTCCCTAGCTCCATCCTCATTTCAGCAACCAAAGGGAAGGAAGTGACCGATTTCTTCATCCAGCTCCCCTGTCACCAGGGCTTCCCTTTGGTCTCAGGTTAGCTCTGGATATTACCTTGCTGCAGAGGCAAGCTGCAGGCAGCTTTTACCATAGCAAAACTAATGAGGTCCTTGCATCCCACACCTGTATTTGCAGCAAAGAGCTCACCGCAGCAAGAACCAAAGCACCCAGCTCCTCTGATGTCTTGCAATAACACAATGTACTAGTGAATTTGGGACAAAATAAGCTTTCTGACAGGAGGAAGCATTCACCTGTGTGAGCCAAAGCCAAGAACAGGCTTCCCACAAGAATTAACAGGCCAGAGGAGCCCTCCATAGCCAACAAGGCAACGTGGTGGTGAGCACCAGGTGAGGGCAACCAGGCACAGCCAAAAAACAGACCAGAGAAACCACCCCGAACCCCCAAATGCCTGAGTGCAAAGGCAACCAGAGCCATGATGTCACACACAAGGCCGCAGGGAGCAGCTCTGCCTGCTCTCCTCTGCTGGCATCAGGAATTTCGGCAAGCAGCTGACCCCGGTCGAAACCAGCCTGAAGGAACAGCTGGTTTTAATCCAGTTCAGTTCCTCAATTTGTCTGTCACATGGCCCACAAACACTTGTTCCAGTATAAGGCAAGGGAGGGAATACACAGGGCCTCTTCTTCTGTTTTATAGCAGTTGTAGGTGTTTACACAGCTGCAGCCCAAAACAGAGGTCTTGCACTGAAGAACACCACTTGCGGCCACAGAGAAGGGATGAGACCAAGGCAGGAGGGCAGCAAGGCTCCCAGCACCACAAACAGGCTCCAAAAATCCAACACGAACCATCAGATCCTGCCCACTCCTCTGTTCACCTCCTCCACGCCAAGCCCCGCAGGAAAGGTGCATCCTTACCCTTCCACGCTGCTCGTGCCACTCGGACCACCAAGCTGTGACTAGGGAAGCGAGATGCCCCCCGAGCACCCAAGATTGACAAAACAGGACCTGTTTGCTCACATTTATAAGATGATTCGAGGTCTCTGCCACAAAACGATCACCAAACCCTCCCAATACGCTTAGGAGCATAAACCCGCAATGCCGACAGATGCCAGCCCACCGGGACCTGCCAGCCCCAGGCTTTGAAACGCTTCCCTGAGCGGGACCGGAGCTCCCAGCCCAAGGCCAGGGATTCCAGTTCAACCAGTTCCTTCTGCCCCTCATTCCTCCCATTTCCTCGGAGCAGCCAGCGACAAAACCCCACTCCGTGCTGGAACGAACAGCTGGCTGAAACCCGTGCAACGGAAAGCCCCCTGCTCAATTAAAAGTGTTTCCAAATTGCAGCAGACGGGCCCGCGGGGCAGGCAGCACGTGGAACGCCTGCTCCGCTCCCAGCGACGCCTTCGTGCTGCAGAGGCAAAGCCCCACGGCAGCGCCTGCCTACACGGAACCGTTTCGCTAAGGGATCGCCACGCACATCAGCAGTCCTCCAGCCACAAAACCCGCTCCAACTCGCACGTGGGGCCAATTGAACTCGCGATCCGCCAAAACACGCACACCCTGACTTTGGGGACCGCGTCAGCCTGCTTGATGGATCAGGTCCTGTGGTCCAGTTGGGGTCTGACCCGCCCCAGACACCCCCAGGTAGCAACAGTACCCACCACCAAATTTTGGGATGCAACGGCCCAGTCACCACGCAGCCAGCTTCGGGTTTTCACTGTCTTGCGGGGTCCCCTCCCACCCAGCGCTCCCATACAGGAAGGAAACAGCCCCTTTGCAAAGGGCATGACAGCCCCCAGGGCAGGCAATAAAACGCTGGAGCCGATCTTCTGCCCCCCCCCAGCTCCCACGGGACCCCCGGCCACCAGCACAGCCCCCAAGGCCCGCAGGTGATCACTGCAGACCCGGGGTAACGGAGCTGCCACCAGGGGCTGGTGACTCGGACACCGGCTGCTGGCTTTGCCAGGAGCAAATCAGAGCGGGAGGCAATTCCTGGCACCGGGGCTGCAAAGCCTTCCTGGTGACCACGCTGTTGCAGGGGCTGATATCCTTTTAAAAAAAAAAAAGTTCTCGGATCCAAGAGCAAAGACTCACGCTTATGAATCACACATCCTTATTGCTCCTGTCCGTCAGAACAGGAATGTCTCGCCTTGCAGAACAACCCCTCTGGTCGCCCAGGCTCACAAAATCTCTCCGATATGCCTTAAAGCCAGAAGTGTGCTGAATGAGACCATTTGCCCAGCGCTAAACAGCAGCGAATATTCCACCCCACGATGGCTACTTTAAGCACAGTCAGATGGCAACTGCAATGCATCACAGCCTCGTTAGCGGCTATCTGAACAAGAAATTATTTTTGAAGACAGAGCTTGTGGGGATACTGAATTTAAGACTCGAGAAAACTCCACAGATACAGCTTTAGAAGATCTCACGCCCCAACTACTATCAGCAGAAATCAAATTGTGTTTCTCCCTTCAACACAATGGGAAGAGGTGAATAAACCAGGAGCTCCCCATCACCTGCAACGTCCCCGAGCAGCAGGCAAAGCCTCTCTGCACCTGACACCGCCAGGGATGGGCATGGAAGGATGCCCACGATCACACCACAAAGGGCAGGAGCCCAGCAGCCTGCTGACACCACCTCCTCGTGCCCAGCTGCTTCCCCGGCCCTTGTGAGCACCAGTTTAACCCAACACACGCTGGGGACATGGGCAAAAGTCAGGCTGCTGCTGGAGAACCTTGCAGGCGGGTCAGCACTAGGGCTTTTGACCAGCATCGCTGGCAGACTCCTGACGATCAACCAGTTCTCCTGTCTCATGCAGATACAAAGCCATTCCCAACACGTTCCCATTTCACCTGCCCTCATTGTCAGAAGCAAGTCACATGCCACATCAGAACCCAAATTTTGGATCAGAAGGCTCCGTTTGTCTGCTATTAAAGCATTCATGCTCAAAATGGATGCAGGGATGAACAGAGCGGACAACGACGCAGGCAAACGACAGCACAAGCTGTCACACTTTCTCCAGAGCGACTGCTGATGCAGCTTCAGACGACGTTTTGCGAAGCCCGACTCGCTGTTGGCACGCTCAGCCATCCCAGAGTGCTGCCCACCGAGGACACATCCAGCTGAAGCACTTCTCCGGGACCAGCACCATGCTCTAAGCTCGGGAACGCACCGTATTTTGACAGGACGCAAGAGCAAGACGACACGTGGCTTTAAATACACAAAAAACACCATCCACCACATTATCTTCATTATGCAAATCAAAGCCCTTGCTAATGGCATTAAGAATGAAGGCTCCAACAGCCTCTGCAGCAAAGTCCCCTTGGGAACACCTAGGAGTTGGAGGTTTTCAGTAGGATGAGGTTAAACAGCAGTTGGAAGGACTGCCCCAATAACGCGTGAGCCAACAGAAGAGACCACATGGTGCCAAAGCCCGAAGGAAGGATTTGGGGAGAGCGTGGGGAGGACACCCCACCACCCACCCTTGTATGATGCAGATTCTGCTACCTTACCTGGCGATCAGAAGGCAGGAAGCTGAACATCTCACACCAACATGAGCAATCCCACGGCGTTTCCTTAGCAAGGCAGCACAGAACAAAAACCTAAAGAAACGCTCGTGCTTAATGCACCACCAACGTGGAATATCCTCCACCATTAGTTCCCTATAAAAATGACTGATCAGCAGAACACGTTAATGAATCGGCCATAATATTCACCAAAACTCCGCAACGAACTGAAAGTGAACTCCGCCCTCTCGTTAAAGATTTCACTGCTATAGAAACCGTGATTAAACACGCGGGGCCATGAATCAGCCGCCCGAAACAAAGGTACGCCTCGGCGGTCACGGCAGCGCCCAGCACACCGGCGTCACGGGCTGGAGACAGCCCACGGGACCCCGGTGTCATGGGGCAAAACCACAGCAGCTTCACCGAGACCCCATAATTCCCCCACACGTTTCACTTTAATTACCTTTTGGGCTGTTTGGTTTAGGGGCTTCCCTTTTTTTTTTTTTTGGCAGAGCTCAAAGCTGCCCGTACTCGCCACAGTAACAGAGCAAACCGTTGCCAAATCCATTTTGGCACGAGTGGACCAAGCACCTAAAAGCAAACCCCAGGTGCCTCTGGACCAGCTGCAGCTCTCTGCACAGCATTCCCAAGCCCAAAGGAAGGCTGGGGGAAGATGGCATGGCTTACCGGCAGCTCCCAGTCTAGAGGCTCAACAAAGTGGATTTAAAGAGGTTTAATTTTCCCCAGAGACTACTGCTCTCGAACCAGAATAATCCTCCAAAAGAAGAGTTTATCCATAAATTTACTAGTTAGAAATGTTAATATATCCAGTGTTTATGCAAGGACTGCTGCTCTCTCCATGCAAGAGCATCACCTACACAATTTTATATTAAAGGGGAAACAGATGTCTTGTAGTTTCTCCCCCCACCTCCCTTTCCACACTGAAACACAGCACAAGTTTTATAAATACCACTTTCCAAGAGCAGCAGTAATCTGCAGAAGAACCAAGGCAAACTTGCTGTTACTACACTAGCAGAGCTCTGAAAAACCCTCCCCTGTAAAGAAACTTATCGCAGAACACAAAACCCACGGGCAGAAAAGTCCAGTGTGAAACCTGGCAAAACGTTCAAAGAGCTCAAACTTTAAATGTGAGTTCACAACAGCAAACATGCGCTTGGGCAGGGTACAAACGAAGCAGCAGCTGCTCGAAGCCTGTGATCCAAGCAAACCACAGCAGCACTAACCCATCCACGCTGCCGGACTTACCCGACACAGACATGCAGCTCGGATAAGTGCCTCCTCCTGCTGTTCACGTTCTCCTTACCAAAGGCCCCATCTACTCGCTGTACAACACGTAGAAAGATGGGACCCAGACCAGTACAACCTGGCTGCTAATTATGGCCCTTAAGGCTGAGATGCAATTAATATTTCCCTCCAGCTATGAACAAGAGCATGACTACGCCCTCGCCAGGCACATTTAATCTTAGAGGACAGACAGGAGGATGCAAGAGGCGCAGGAAGGAGTGACTTGCCTGACATCAAACAGCAAGGCAGCGGCACAGCCGGCAGCTAAATTAGGGCTCCTGTCCACCCAAACATCCTTATTTTCCCTGTACTCGGAGACTAGTTGATGGGTACAGAACCCAGCCATTAGAATACAGATTGAAGGCTTCGTTTCGAAGCTAAAAGCAGATGAGAACTACTGATTAATGTAATCACCAGTGTCAAATTGATTTTGGAGATCTAGCAGTCTCACAGCGCTCCCTCATTCTACTTCCCAAACCTGATGCGTTCCCGCAGCCTTACTGACAGCTTCCTAATGCTGGCGACCAGACCGCACACACCGCAGCATGTCCAAGACAGCTCAAAAAGCTTGCTTGATAAATTAATCTTGACCATTTCCCACGTTCTCTCCACCAACAGGCCAGACGACACTCCTTGCAAGGCACCCAAGCGGCAGCCTCGCAGAGTGCCGGAGCCAGCCTGCATTCGGGTGCCAGCCAGAGCAGCCCATGCACAAGCAAAGTTCTCCAGCCCAGGCACTTCCCCTCCTGCAAACCCTACTTATCTTCATATCCAGAAAAAAAAATCCAATATTTATGAGACAAGTGAAACAGAACAATAACAGCAGCAAAAACTGCTTCTTGTAATGTTAGGTGTCAGGCTGAGTTAGCAGGTATGAACATTCCTCAAGTTGCCCCGCTCCATCAGTGCTGGCCCTCTATTAACTGTCCTCACTTTGCGCTGAGAGGGTAACAGAAAAGCCAGATGGCCTAAAGCCACAGCTAATTTCAAAACTGCTGTAAAATAGCACAAGCCAAGACAGCCTGACAGCACTCATTTGACAATTCCACCCCAAAGGTTGATATTACTCTAAAAAGGCGCAGCTGAGCCAAGAGAAATCATGTTTAAGCATGCCTGCAATCTCACTGTTGGCTTTTTTTTTTTAGTCAATAATTACGGGACTATGTTAAAAATTGATTTGGAAGTACACGATGAAAACTTCTGTGACCTTGCTCACCTGTGGCCCTGATCCACAGCCAGGAGGAACAGGATACAGGTCAAGTTAAGCAGGATATAAGCACTAATTTAACTCTCAGCACCAGGTAAATGAAGCCTCGGTGACCCTACAGGGAACATGCCACTTTCTCTCCTGCTACTAATCAAAGATCTGAGGGAAAGAGTTTGCTTCTAATTATCTGTTCTCTTTCAGCATCATGCAAACACCCTTTACAAGGGAACAACCGCCAGCGGATGTACCAGGCCTTTTCCTACTTCTGCCATCTCCTACCCAGCAGTAAATCCTTGCCAGCACACACCAGTTGGCCTACCCCTCATTCCCCTTTCCTGGGTCCCACCCGATGAAGCCACCGCAGGCAGCACAGGGGCACTCTGCACAGATCAGCAACCGGAATTCCGTGAGTCCACCCAGGTTGCTGCTGCCAACATTGCAGCGGAGCAGCTTGGAAATGCATTCCCAGGGGAAATGCAGCTTGGAAATGCATTCCCGGAGAACCTCAGGCAGCCGCTCAGCCAGAGACCAACCCAAATCCCCTCTGTCCCTGTGTAAACCCACCGAAGCCTCTTCTGCACCAGGAGGCGAAGGCTCGCTGGCGATGGCCATACTTGCAAACCCGCTTCCTGCGGATCTTGACCATGCACCGAACCAGCAAAAACTTTTAAGCTGCTTTGGAGATGGGAGTAATCAGTAACATCCCACCAGTAGCACGGCTATGCATCTGCAGGGGAAGTCTTGCCAAGACAGAAATAATATTGATAGAAATTATACTTCCATCAGGCGCTGCTAGAACAGACAATTACCCCCAGCCTGTACCAGTGAATTTTACTTGGCAACATAAAGATTACTGATTTGACTTTGTAAGTAGGAGAGGAGAATTAGACAAGAGAACAGCCTTCGCAAAGGCATGTGAGTACGGTAGATGCCAAAGTCCCCTTAAAATTGGCTCAGACACAGCTACATGCTTTGTTCAAAGCTCATTCTCCAAAGGCGATGACCTTTGGCTTTTCCCCCATCCATAAGCACCTCTGGAAGCTTCACCTCCACGAGCAGTCTCTGTGAAGCCACAGGCACCGGTGCAAGGGGTAGAGACCCCCGGCTTGCAATCCTAACCTCCCGAGGGCCATGGGCAGCGAGAACACTAAACGCCGTGCCGATACCAAACAAGACAATGCCTCTTAAACTGGGATCCAAGTTTGCAAATCGAGGCTTCTCGGTAGGACTCGGGCCAATTTTTTCTTGCTTACGCCCTTACAAGCTCACTGGCTGCAGGGCAGAAAAGCAGACACCTCCACGAAGGTTCACCCCTCCCGCAGACAAGTGTGAGACAGTCAATGAAGGAAGCCCTTATGGACCTCTTATGAGGCTGCTTCCAGCTTAAAATCGATGGTGGGGATTAATCTCGATCAATTTTAGACAACTAAGTCTATGGCAACGCATCCCTAAGGGGTCTACTTTCATGGATTAGTTAGCTAAAGGGAAACTGGGCTGTCAGTACCCAACGTATCTGCAAAGGGGTTCACACCTTCAGCAGAAGCTTTCTGGAGCCCATAAGGTGAAAAGGTTCAAACCCCCTCGTTTAAGTCCCAATCGACTTCACCAAAGTCCGATGCTCTTTCCCAAATCTGCTTCAAAAGGCACGCAGCTGGAGCAGTTGGACTCGGAGCTCAGTGCAGGAGGCAGAGAAGTGCCAGGCTTGCACAAACCGACCTCATCAGTATGCACCTTATTTGCCCCATGACATCCAGCAGACATGGTTAATTAGTTGGTGATAATGCATCAACCATCACGACTTCTGAACTTCGCTGTGCAGCTGGCAGGTAAGCAATTCCTAACTGTTTTGTAATCAGCATGCCAAAAGCACAAACACAAAAGAATAAAGCTAACAATCTGTTTACCCGTCCCCTCCTCCTCTGATGGCTGCTGCTAGCCAATGGACTGGGGGGAAAAAAAAAAAATATCTATTTCCAGGATTCAGCGGAGAACACTCGTTTGGACTGCTCTCAATTTTCATATCTTTGCCACTGGTGCTTCATGTTATTTCACACAATCAGTCCATTCAGCTATGAGACGAAGCCTGCTCCTTTGACTAATAGCATTAAAAGCCTCTCTCTGGAGATAATTAGTCCTCCCTCCCCCACCCCGTCCCCAGTGCAACGTGGAAAGAGCGTACAGTCATCAGTAAACAAAGAAATTCAAACAGTGTGACAGCCGGGCTGTAGCTGGGTAGGAAAGCTGCCTCTCACCTCCCTATCTCAGCGCAGCTGATAATGGAAAACAAGCCGACACCGCGAGCAATAGAGCAAGCAGCACAAGGAGCAGCACCTGCAGCCCGCCGACTTCCTCCGCCGCTCAAGTACCAGGCAAAGAGCAATTCCTTGCTTGCAAGGAGCGCAAACGCCAAAGTGCGATCAGTCACCGCGAGGTCCCTCGCGTGGTCACTTCCCAACCATGAAGGATTTACCAGGACAGAACGAGGAAATCCGCAGCCTTTTACCTCCGATCGAGCTCCTCGCGCAGCCATCGGTTCCTTGCCTACCTCCGCACCTCGGTTCCTTGCAAGATACAAAAGCCCTCTGGGGCAGAGAGAAGTTAAGGACCACGTAGAAAGCACTCTGAGACCCTCGCGCTGAAGCAGCTGTGTACCAGAACTGCGTCTGTGTATTTACACGCGGATGCCTCACCTGAGAGGCATGCAAGGAATGTGCCCTTTGGTTCGGGGGCACAGTTTGGAGGGAGTTAAACGCCCCCACCCGGAGCCAGCTGCAGGTAGGGCTGCTGGCTGGCTAACGCGTGACCCGCCGCGCAGAGAGGAACTGCAAAGGGCTCTCACCGCAGCACCGGCAAGTCAGCAAGGTGCTAATTAAACGATAAAAATAGAGCTCCGAAAGGACGTTTTTCCCCTCGACGCTAAGCCGAGGCCTAACGCTGCCACAGCAGCACATCCATCGGTTTTCCACGGGCTCCCATCTCAACGGGAAGAGCCTTCTCACGTTCACAAAAACACACAGAACATCCCAACTAAACAAAAAACAAAAATCTGAGCAACGGGGACATGGAGCATCCCCTCCCTGAGCACACTCCGCTCCTACCACCGTTATGGGCAGCAGCAAGGTGACATCTCCCCAGCAGCCGCACCACGTCCTTGGCTCCCTGGAGCCCACAGCTCTGGTTTTGCCCGAAAAACGAACGTGTTGAGGTAACCCAGGAGACCACAAGGACATCTGCCAACTTGTTCCACGCACGGCATCGCTTTGGGCGGTGACAAGAACTATTATCAGCGCAACTTCCACCTTGGCATGGGTTTTGCTTTAAGCCCCGCCGCCCCCCACGCTCCCTGCCAGACACAGGTTTTGTCCAGCTTGTAACTGAATATTCATCACCAACTAACAGACCTGCAGGAACTGCAGCGTCAGCGATTTTTAACACGCATAGTATCCCAACACATGCCAAACACAATGAAATTTGATCAAAATAGAAGCCATTTGTTTAAATACAAGTGATTTGGCTCTCAAAACTGTCATCAAATTTAACTGGAAATCAAATTAACCAGTGACTGAATGAAGTACAAGGCTGTATAATCACAGATTACCGATCCAGCGGCAGGAAAACGAGGATGCAATCACATTCCCCTTGCTCGTGGCAGCCTTCCCTTACGAGAGCACCCTCTGAGATATTACCTGATAGCAGAGCAAGCCCTGTGAAAGCACAAGCTGGCACATTTGAAACCACATTAATTTAGGACAGCTCATTGCAGTCACTTGTGGCACTGTTGGAAAGGACAAGTTTAAACCTACTCTGAGTAGGAAAAGGGATTTGTTACTGTCACCACCCCAGGTATTAATTTAAATTGACATAACTGTGTGCCAACAAGATTCCATCATAAATGGCCTTATTTTGGCTTTATTCCCCCACACACCTTCTTTTTCCACTCTCATTTAAGAAGGAATTTAAGCTATGTAAAATTACAGTTCTAGGTCTTGTCTGCTCTTAAAGGTAATTTGGATTAATTTAAATAGTGCGTTTGAAGAGCAACAGGCATTGACACTGAAATCACAGCAGGCAGAGGACTTTAATTACACTTCTGCGCAGCTTCCACGGCACCAGCACGTCAGGCTAACTCAGCTGAGCCGATCCTGTTACCTGCCGAGACGGGACCACAGCAAAACCCAGAACTCCCCTTCCACTGCAAGCAAACGAGATTCTGCCCAGGACTTCATGCTTCCCAAAGGCAAGTTTCAAGTTCACAACTCACTCGCTCCGATCCGACTCTCCTCCCAGGTTGTGGAAGCAGCTCTGGAGCAGCCTGGTGTCCGAGAAGAGGAGCTCTTCGCTTGGCCGCACACCTTCTGGCACCGCCTGCAGGGCTGCCAGCACCCCCGGGGGGGCACCGAGCCCTCACCCACCTGCACCTGGGCAAACGCGGCTCGGGCAGGGCGCAGAGGCGAGCAACCGAG
>VXAA01004233.1:107531-134837 GCA_013399115.1 Anseranas semipalmata
CCCCAAGATGTTCCCTCCTCTCTCACCTCCTCCACGGGGATGAAGGCGCTGGGCCCCCTCCCCAGCTGCCGGGGGGGAACTTTGATCCCTCTGTCCTAGGAAGGAAGGAGCAGCGGTGTCACCCCCGTGCCAGGGCAGCCAGCAGCCACCGAGCGTCCCCGGTGCTGGTGGGACGAGCGCGATGCGTGGCTGTCACCGGAAGGGTGACTCAGGCCTGTGGGACACCGGGCACCCCCGTAGCCATCGCCCCCGGGCAGTTGCGTCAGGCTCGGCGGTGCCTGATGAAATCGCACTGGGGTGTTGCTCTGCCACCCCCCGGCACGGCGGCGGAGCCCGAGCTGTGACACGCAGGGACATCGCGGCACTGCAAGCCCGGAGGCAGCCCTGCTGCCCCAGCCCGTGTGCCCAGATGCACACCCCAGGGCTCGATTTACCACCCCCACGTAAGAAATAAAATAAAAATTCAGAGCCCAGGGGACAGCGGCGGGTCCCAGGAGCAGCCCGGCTGCGGTGCCGCGTCCCGGCCGTTGCGGTTTGCAATTAACAGCGCAAATGCAGCGCCCCGGGGGGGGTTCCCGCTAACACCCCCGGGCACAACATGCCAATAAACCTCTCCACAACCTTTCACTTCCCCCCCAGATCTGTCAGCCCGGTTAAACCAGAAGCAAGCCACCAGCCCAGCTGCTGCTCTCTGAGCTCCAGATGCAGAATTCAGCTCCTCTTCAAACCCCCCCAGCCCCCAGGGTTAAGATCCCCCCCCAGCTCCCCAGGGAACAGCAGGCATTTCCATGCTGTATTTCCCCCATGCCCGTATTTTCTCTGCTCTGCCCATCCCTAGGTGCTGTGGGGGGATGAGATGCGCATGTCCGGCTGCACCCCACCTGCGTAACGGGACCAGGAGCCCCCCAGCCCTCGTGCTTGGGGGGCAGCCTGTGTTGCTGGTGCCCGCAGCATCCCTCGGCCAGCCCCAGAGCTGGAACACGGGGATGCAGCAGAGCCTGAACCCCCCATCCCAGCCCCACACTGCCGGGCTGCCCCCCCGTCCCACTCTCGCACTGCAGCACCCCAACAGCTTGCACTCCTGCGGGGGAAGTTTCTCCGCCTGCGTCGCAGCAACACCCACGGGTGCCAACCACAACCCGGGGGGGGCCGCGGCGCCTGGCCCCAAGCTGCCGGCAGGGAAGGCGCAGGGGAGCCGGGTTCATCCCGCCGCAGGATTCGCATTTGGGAACATGGGATGTGCCCAGGGACCTGCGGGAAGGAAGTTGCAGAGGGAAAAAAAAAGAAAAACAAAGCTAAATCAACCCGCTCCCCGCTTGGGATTTCACCTCCCTCCAAACAGATCCTTTGAAAAAACACTAAAATAACCCCAGAAAAACTACAGAGACCCTACAGTCTGGGAGAAAGGGGGTGGAAAAAACAAGGTGAAACACAGGAACCAGGCAGCGCTGGGGCTTGAGAGCGCTTTGCTCCTTGCCAGGCTGCAAAAACTAAACACGGGGTTGGTGCAAGTGTCCCTGCCCCATGCAGGGAAGGGGAACAGCGGCTGCGTGGGGTTGGGACCGAGCAGGGTGGCGGTGGCCTTCAGCAGACGAACACCAGCAGCAGCGTTTCCTCCAACCCACGCCGCGGATGCAGGCGCTGCCCTGCGCAGAGGATGCGCGCGGGCACGGCCACTGCCCTGGGAGGGGAAGCACCAGCCCCCTCTTCCCTTCCCCGCAGAAATCCCCCAGCCCACGCTCCCATTTCCCCTGGGTCCCTCGACCGGTGGGATCCGGGGTGGCACTGAGATGCTGGGACCTGTTCCTGGTGACAGGGCCACACTCGGTCACCTCCACCAGGACTTCGGAACGGGAGCCTCGCTCTGCTGCCCGAAGCCAGTGCAGCAGCAGGGTGCCTGGGCCAGCGGAGGGTGCATGGGGAGCTGGGTGCCCCCATCCCGGTGCCCCCAGGCCCTGCGGCACCTCTGGGCACCGCTGCTGCGGGCAAATGTAACCCCAGCGCAGGCAAAGCCGCGAGGCATGCGTGGCCACCCGCCAGCCTCGACAGCCCAAAATAAACGGCTCGTCGGAGGGGGGAGAGCGGGGTGCTGTCAGCACCCTCTTCCTGGAAGAAAGCAGGCACCCTGGGGCTGCGGGGTGCCTGGCTTTGCTCACAAGTCAGCCCAAGGCTACGGGGCAAAACAGCCGAACTGGGAGCAACACGGGACCGGCCGCAAGGCTGCTGCTCCCGGGCACAGGGGTGGACGCACGGCCCGTGTTTTGCTGCACTCCTCCCTCCTGCAGCCATGCAGAAGTCCTGTCCCCATCCCAACAGCCCCGTGCTCCCTTCCCAGCGCGGCATCCCTCCACCCCCGGCTAACTCAAAGGCTCCCTGGGGCGGGCAGGGCACAGCCAACCCGGTCCCATGGCTCGGGGAGATGCGGGAAACCCGCAGCACCAACGCGAGCAAAGCGAGAGCGTCACCCAGCACCATTCCCCAAAACCAAGAAGCCTCCCAAAAACTCAGACACGCTCCTTCCAGCCCATCAACGCTGGGGAAACTCAAAGTGCAGCTCTGTCCCCATCACGCCCGGCACGAAGCTCGCGGTCTCTTGCGCTTGCGCAGCAGAGGCGGTGGCAGCGGCTTCACCTGCAGGTCACGGGACATGGCACAGGAGGACGAGGGTGCCGGGACAGGCGCAGGCGGGGATGCTGACAGCAGGACAGCACGTCCCACCCTCCGGATGCTTCCCTGGGGTCTTCTCAGCGGTGCCCAGCAAAGGGAAGAGCCCTGGGGCTGCCTCCTGGCTCCGGCAGCAGAGACGCCCGGGCACGAGCGCTGCTCCCGCTGGCTGCCCCCAAAGCACTAGCGAGGCGGCGGGCGGCAGCGTGGCACCCCCGCCCAAGAGGGGACGGGGCGTTGGGTGGCACGAGGCGGCCAGGAGGCAGCTGTCAGCGCGGCCACGCGCTCCCCACGTGATGGGCAGCGAGTCACCGCGGGCTCCGCTGGCACCTGGCTGAGCCAGCGCGGCCCCACGGCCACCCCAGCGGCACCCGCAGCTCCGAGCGCACGGGATGCCCCTGCCCTGAGTCACCGCAGAAGCAGGAGCGGGGTGACAGCAGGACCGGGTTCGTGCCATCACCGCCACGGGTGCTGAGGTGGCCCCGTGCCGGGCGGCCGCTCTGACTCACGGCTGCCAAACCGGTGTGGAAAAAGCTGCTTTGGTGCTCCGAGAGGCTTCCCGGGACAGGGAGCAACGGAGAAACCCCGGCAAGCAAAGCCACGGGACCCCAAAGGCTTCATGCGCTGAAAGCAGCGAGGACCCAGAGAGCGCAAAGCGTCCCGCTGCTTTTCGGTGACAGCCCAGGGTGACCTTTGGAGGTGCATTTTAATCATTGCTGCGCAGAGGCTTGTAATGTTTTGCTGCATTAAGCAATCCTTCAGGGGCACTGCGCTTAACCCTCGCCGCGCTGCTGCAAAGTAGCGGCTCACCGCCTGCTTCTGCGGCTGGGGAAACTGAGGCACGGTGGCGGTGCTCCAACCCGTGCCAGCCCCACAGCCTGCTGCCAGGCTGCGGTGGGCACGGGGTGGCTGGAGGGTCTCCAGCCCCGGCCAAGCGGCCAGGGAACGAGTTAATGTCCTAGGAGCGGGAGGACGCGGTGCCAAGCAGAGCCCTGGCGCTTGTGCCAGTGCTTAGTCAGGTGTTGGAAAATCATTCCCGATAAGGAGAGGTTAAACAAACACCATTGCCGCCACCCCGCGGAGCGGGTTTGCCCCTCCAAAATCCACCACCAGGCCCCGAGGCCATTCTGGGCCGTACCGGAGGGCGAGACCAGCGCCGGGTCCCAGCCCCGCTGACGCATGGAGCCAACACGCGAGTGCAACCTGCTTGGCACCAGGGGCGGTGGCCGCCCCACCGACACCTGCCCCTGCCGCGCCCCTAAACCAGTCCTACAAATAGAGGCGATTCCAGACTTCTGGGGACACGCAGCAGGGGACCAGCAGAGCTCCACGGACATCCCAGGACTCCCGTTTCGCACACTGGCCTCCCAAAGCAAAAGCCCTGTGCCGCGCGAGACCTTTCCCAGACCCCCGGCTCGATGCGGAGCTCACAGGTCCCAAGCCCGGCCGGGCAGGACCTGCAGGGTGGGTGCCCTGCCCTGGAGGCTGCTCGTGGCCATCCTCCCCTGCACGGTGGCCCAGACCCAGAGGGTGCCACAGCGGGGCTGGGGCAGGGACCGGGACCCAGCACTCGTGCTGGTGCGACCCACGTCAGCACCACGCTGCCAGGGAGCGCGGGGCAGGCTCGGTCCCAGACTTGTTCCCAGCCCTGCTCCAAAACCCACTCCTCAAACACCAGCGGGAGCAGAGGAGCAGCTCCACGGGCGGCCTGGCTGAGCTCAGGCACGGGGGTTGTTTATTGCCTTCCCTCTCTTGACAGGCTGCCAGGGCGACACAGTGACCAAAGGGGTCAAGAACTCTTGAAGTCAGCTCAGAAATGCTACAAGACCAACCCGCAGAGCCACCAGGGAACAGCGGCCCGAGCAGAGCAATGGGACAGACCCACAACAGCCCACAGCCACCCTCCCAGGAGGCACAGGCACATCCCACCACCACCCCTTGCCTCAGTTTCCCTTTGTTTCCCGCTCAGGCCTGCGAGCAGGACCCCCACCTCACTCCTGCACCCCCTTCCTGCTGCATGCCAGCTCCTGGAGGGTGCTGGAGACCCCAAGACCTCCCCGTGCAGCCACCCCACCCGCAGGAGCGGGTGCTTCCCATGCAACTCCTCTCCTTGCCCTTGGCCAAACAACACCAGTGACATCCCCTAGAGGCGTGAAAGCACCCGGGGGGGTCCCAGAGCCCCCCCTCTGCAGGACACCCCAGCACAGGCACCCACGCGAACAGGGTGGGCAACGGGGCAGCGGCACGGAGCGCGGCCCCACAGCACCCTTACCGCCAGCCTGGCGGACGAGCGGTGTTTTCGCAGCCCAGCCCCAGCTCCTCCACCCGGCCCGCTCCAGCCCTGCCTGCCCCGTCCCCGAGCCCGGCTCTTACCTCCTCGCCCCGCAGAGCCCCGCAGCCCAAACGCTCCTCCAGCCCCGCGGGGCAGCACTGCGAGCCGGCCACCAGCATGGCACCGGGATGGGGACACCGGGACGGGGGGCTAGGCAGCACGCATGGCTGCGGGGCCGGGGTCTGGGGGCGCCGGGGTCTGGGGGCTGCGGGACCCGGGAGCGCCCGCCCGAGGGTTCCCGGTGCGCCGCCGGCCCCCGGAGCGCTCTTTCATAGAGCCGGGTGCGTGGGAAGCGGCCCCGCCCCTCACCCTTGTCTCCACCAATGAGGCCTCGGGGGTGTGGCTACCGCTCGCCCGCCTCGCCAATTAGGGAGCGGAGGCGCGCGGGGGATGCTGGGGGTTGTAGTTTTGCGCGGGAGCGGGCGCTCGTTGGCCGCGTTCAGTCCTCAAAGGGGCGGCTCCGGGAGCAAAAGTCCCCTGGGGCCAAAGGGCCTGGGAGGAAATAAAATAAAAAAAAACTGTTTATGGGCAGCGGTGTTTGTCCAAAGCTGCTGCCCTGCTCTCACCTTGGGTTTGCGCTCCATGGCTCGGTGTCACCAGCAGCAGCTGCCGTGACCCCCTTCCCGTCACCCCGCCGCCCCGCCGCTTTGCACAGCGCAGTTTGATTTAAACGGGGTGCGGAGAAACGCCAGGAGCTGCGGGAGGAGCAGCTTTCCCCTCCCGTTCCCTGCAAGCGTATGGCCTCATATCCCACCAGAGCGCCAGCTCCCGTCCACTCGAATAACAAACACCAATTGCAAGAAAAGAAGGGGAAAGAAGGAAAAAAATTTAAAAAAACAACAAAAATCCACCACCAACAGCCCCAGACAGCGGCGCTGATAACAATCTGGTGCTGCTTGACAGCCTGCACATGGCAAAGTCCAGCAAACAGCAGCCACTGCACAAACAACTCAGGTTTTGCCTGGCAACAGCCTCCTCCGGCTCTGGTCCCGAGCTCCTGCCAATTAAGCGAACAAGTCAGCGCGCCTCGCCGGCGCGGTGCCGGTGGCACAGCCCGCAGCCTGCGCACCGCAGAGAGCTCGCTGCCGCACCAGCCTCGAAAGGGGCGAGTTTCAAACCACCCAGCTGCTGCCTTCCCTGCGCGCCGGGCTCTGCAAACACCCCCCCCGGCTATTTTTAGGAGCGTTTTGCAAGCGCGGCTCTGCAGCACGGGTGTGGGGTCTGGGCTGTGCTCGGTGCGAGGACGTCGCCTCCCGCTTGCCCACCCCCTTGGCCAAGGCTGCTGGCTCTGGGTTTGCACTCGTGTTATTTGCGAGGAAGGGTTTGGTTTTTAACTCGCATCTGACCCGAGCCCTGAGCCAACATCCAGGCTGTGCCTGCTCTGAGAGGAACCCGGCCCCGTGCTCCCCCCCCCAGGCCGGTAATGCCATTTCAGCCCCCATCACCCGGCTCTAAATGGCTGCAGAAAGCACAAAGCAGAGGGGAACCTGCCCTGCAAGCCTGGGGGTAACCGCAGGGAACCCCATGAAATCAGCAGCACTTTGTGGGGTACAGGGCGCTGGGGATGCTGCAGGGCCATGGAGGGGCAACCCCCAGCTCCCCAAATGCTCATCATCCGCCCAGGGGAGTCGCCAGTTCCCGATTTACCCCTGCTGCGCGCAGGGGGAACAAATGCTGGGGCAGCTCCCCTGGAGTCGCCAACCCCAGTGGTAGGGCTGGAGGTCGGGGGCCGAATTCTGTTCCGGCTCAGCTCCCTGCTGGGAGCAGCAGTGACAGCTTGCTGAGCAGCTGGGCGTCAGGACGTGGCAGTAATTAGCACGGGGCCGAGCACTCGGGGGCCCAGTGTGGCCGGACGCAGCCCGGGGTGCTCTCCACCCCGGTAATGAGCACCTGGTGCCACAGGTGCCTGGGGGAAAGCGGGGCAGTAATAGCCCAAAGCCCCTCTTCTCCCCCAAAACTGCCCCGTGAGCATCAGCTGGGTCATCCCGCATGGCAGAGCCCCCCCGTTACCAGCCCTAAATCTGCTGGATAGCAGCCAGGGAGGGGATGCGCGCGTGGCCCCGAGGTGGGAGCGCAGGAGCCAAGAGCACAGCCCCGGTGGACACGGGCATCTTCGAGGCCAGGGGGTGTCATTTTGGGTGGACATCGCCGACAGCGATACAGACCAGGCAGGTTTGCCCCATTTTGGGGACTGAGGTGGCCGGAATGAAACATCCCCGGCTGAGCCCCAGCCACCCGGTCCAGCTCCATCGCCTGCTCCTACGGCCGGAGAGGAAAGCGCCCAGACGCTGCCTGGTCCCCAGCTGCAGCTGCCTGACGCCACGAGCTCTGGGTTTGCTCTGAACACTTCAGCCTGGAGCTGAAAAGCCGCCCCTTGCTCTGC
Organism: Anseranas semipalmata; assembly: GCA_013399115.1. Taxonomy (NCBI): domain Eukaryota; kingdom Metazoa; phylum Chordata; class Aves; order Anseriformes; family Anseranatidae; genus Anseranas; species Anseranas semipalmata. The sequence continues at coordinate 114,911 of VXAA01004233.1, forward strand.
AGCAATGAACGCAGCACGGTGCAAGCAAAGCTGCGAGGGGGCTGCACCCCTAACCCCCTCTGTGCCCCCCAGAAAGCTCGGGAGATGGGGGACAACAGGCTGGGATGAACCCGGGCACCCTGGGGCTGTGGGTATGCATCAGGCTGGGGCTGGCGATGCTGCCAAGTATTTAATATAAAAATATCCCATCAGAAGGCACCGAGGGCCGTGCCAGGAGGACGTTCACCCAGGGCTTGGCCAGCGCCATGCCCTGCGTGCCGAGGCGGGCAGGAGGGGCCGCGCACGGCCGGGCGGTTCACTCGCTCGGCAATAAGGAGCGGCACGCGATTCCCCCATCTGCTCCGCAGCCCCAGGTCAGCCGACCCCGGCCGATTAGAGGCGCGTTACCTGCAGCCTCAGCACTTTTCCTGGCCTGTTTGCAATGCTCCTTCCCACGTAGCAGCCGGCTTAGGCTGTCAGCAGCTTTTCCCCCGCCTCGAGAGCAGCCTGGCAGAAGGAGGTGACCTGCCGCCACCTCTGAGCTGCGAGGGGCCGGTACCCGCTGTGCCCGGTGCTGTGCGAGCTGGCCCCGGGGGTTTCTCTTGCCCCTTCCCGTGGTGGTCCCTGCTCCTTCCCCAGGACCAGGCTGGTGGCATCCGCAGGGAAAACACCAGGGGCTGCCCTGCTCCCCACCTGGGAGCTGCTGCTGAAAAGCTGGGCAGGGGGCGCAGGACCCTCACAGGGCAGGTAAGGAGCTGCCTGCCTCAGCCGAAACCAGCAGGGATTTGGGGCTTCCCTGTACCGCTGCAAATCCCCTCTACCCACACCCCTGTGTGCTTATCCTGTAGAAAAAATGAAAAAAACAGCCTAAAATCCCCCCCGAGCCTGGGCATTTGGTTAAACATCCAACTCCCCATCTTAGCCAGGATGAAATTTCCCAGGTTAGAAAAGCCAGGAAACCCTCGGCAGCTTTTCTCTGGTTATTGCCTTTCGCACACCAGCATGGGGGGCTCTGCCAAACCCCCCTGCCACGCTCAGGCCAACTTCCCAAGCAGCCTTCGCCCAGGTTATCCCGGCTCTGGCAGCTCGCACGGGAGGGGAGCCCAGCTCCAGGGCTGCTTCTGGGGCTGAGCATCTCCGGGAGGGAGCAGCGGAGCCCGGTGCAGTGCCGTGGGGAGGGCAGAGCAGCCAAAAGCAAAACGGGCGATACCGGGCGGTGCCAAAGCAGGCTGCAGCACCTCAAGTCCTTTCATCCTGCAAGCCTCATCCAAGAGCGCTCGAGGTGTCGTTTTTTGCCCCTGATTGAGCTCAGTAATGCTAGGAAATAAAATTGAACAAGGGTTTTTCTGTGCTGGCTAATTACATGCGTTTACCTGGGCTGCACGGAGGCGTCGCAGCTAGGCTCGTTACAATACCCACTGGAAAAAGGGTGCCGAAGAAGAGGCAACATTTCCTCGAGGGGAAACCTAGAGCGGAACCCAAACACCCTGTTTCCAGAAACACCAATCATGGGAAACATGCAACGGCTCACTAATTATTCCAGGATTGAGAGTGCCCTAGTTAACAAGATGCTGACTCTACAAGTCTGTTGATTTAGTTGAACAGTGCGCTGTAAGAAAGCTAAACAGGAAGGCAAGCCTGATTGCTTAAGATAAGTCACCTTAGAGCAAACTGGGGCGAGCCGCTGCCTTGCCCGGCCCCCAGCCCCCCACCAGCCTGGTGTTCAGCCGGGCCAAACCCCAAGGACGAAGGCAGGCACCATGGGAGCATGCAGGGGGCCATGGGGGCACCTGAAGCAGATACACCGCACTCTCATTTAGGGATTTGCGTTCCCTCCGTGCTTCGCTGCTGTCCAGAGAGCGGGGGCTGGATTGCCAGCACGGCTGGTACCCCCCACATCCCCATAACAGCCTGCTGGGGGAAAAACCCCGGGCACCTGGCCTTGGTGGGACACAATAAGGATGCCCAGCATCTCTATGGGGTGGAGGGAATTTCTCTGCCGGAGGAAGATGGAGCCTGACAGCAATTGCATTGCTTGGAGCATGGAGGGGAGCTAAGCCGAAACGTGGTCCTCAGCTCTGCAGCACCACCTGCTCCAGCAGGAGCTGCAGGCACCCAGCACTTGCACAAGAGCTTCTGCATGGCATACAGGCAGATGTAGCTCCAGCAGCACACACAATAGGAACAGTGGCTTCTACTGGTTTGTACTGGTGAAGGACTCCTCGTGGCTCTGCAGCCTTTGCTAGCAGCAGGAGGGAGAGGGAGAGCTCCGATGTGCTGCAGGAGCAGGTACCAAATACTGCAGAGTGGTCTGGCACTGCTGAGGACTGGGGCTGCAGCCAAAATGCCTTTGGACTCCTGGACCTCCAGAGATTTCCTTTGAAAGAAGGCAAAGGGCAGCCGAGCCTTCTTCGTGGAAACCTCTCAGAACACCATCCCAAGGTGGCCGAGAGCAGGAGGTCGTGCCCAACATTCCCACCCCAAAGCCTCGCTTGCTTTCTGCAGGGCTCCGAACCAGCCCTGAAGCAGCCACCGCTCCCTCCTCCGGCTTCGCGAGGAGCCCAGCCCCTGCGGTCAGCTCATTTCTCTGCTCCAACCAGCTCGTCGTGCTGCCCTTCCTCCCCTCACCTCGAGAACAAGGCTTGTGCTTGCTTCTCCTGGATCAGTTACAAACCAGGTTACTGACACTTTAAGGGATTTTAAGATCCTTAGTTTTCAGTTTTATGTGTTTTTTTTTTTTTTTTTAAGACAATAGAGCACAAACCTGCTGCCCCTGGGGCACGCCATGTGAGCCAGTGCCCCCAGAAAGCCCCAGCAATTAGGTGAGGAGTGGAAGGGAGCGTGTTTCTGGGTAATTACTGTCTGGTTAAGTCGGTTTATTTCTGCTGTGGGTTTACTTCTGCTGCAGGTACATGCTGTCAGGCTGCAAAACAGTTTATTCATTCACATATTAAAGTTCCAGATCCTTGCCAAGGGGCCTGCAAGTTTGGAAAGCAGACATTTATTCAAGTAATTACTCAAAAAAAACAACAACAACTAATCCTCTGGGTTAGTAGATCTCAAGAAATGCTTTGCAAGAGGTTTTCACTGTGCCCTGAAAACCCAGCTACCTCCAGCTGCCCAGGTCAGCACTCCTGAAACTGCAGCCTTTGGGCTTCTGGATCTTCAGGACAGGGAGAGATTTCTGCTGGAAGCAGGCAAGGGGCAGCCAAACACAAGCTTACCTGAAACTGGTGGAGAGGGGAGAAGCACTGACCTACAAGTCTCATTTTCGACCCCGATTTCAGGTGGCTGAGATCAGTGTGTAATACCCTTTTCAAGTGCATTGAAGTGCTGTCGAAACCATATTTTCCTAAAGCTTTGAAATAGAAATGGAGTAATCACAACCCAAAATAATAAATATATACAGGGAGAGATATCCTTCTGCAAACATTCAAACTGCTTTAGAAGCAGTGGATAAACCGCAGAGAAGGAAGTGTGTGCTAGCAGATAAAGGCAGGAGCCAGTCATTTCTCACCCAAGGTCTGGCTGGGAATTGCAAAATTGCCCACAGCCCGTTTGAAATCCTCCCTGCAGCTCTGCCAGGGCAGACGCGAAGCGGCCCCTCGGAGACGCAGCGCTGGAGGTGGAGAGCAAGGGCTGGGGGCGCGGAGGCTTTTACAGTGGCCCCAGCTCTACCCGTGGACTCGGAGCCAAGCCTTCGGCAAATCAGCTCTTATCTCCCTCCCTACCTGCTGTAAATGAGGATAATTGGGCACGCTCAAGGATACAGCAAGGTTTGCGCTGCACTCAGCAGAGATAAAGCGCCGTGTAAATGCTAAGTCCTACTGGCACACTTCTGCAGCGCTACCCAGACAAGGGCTGCCAAGCTCACCTTCTCGCACTGGGCAGGCCTTTGGCTTGGCAATTGCGGCAGCTTGCAATTTAGGCACCTTTGCCTGAAAACAAACCCAAGGGAGGAGGAACCGGGCGCTGCTGAAGGCCAGGGGTACAGTGCCCAGCTCAGGAAGCCTCCCAGCCATGGGGCGCAGAGGACACAGGGGGCAGAGGACACGCTGAATGAGCCATGCTCTGGTTTTGCTCCTTCTCCCCAAACATTCCCTACAGCTGCTGCCATCTCGCCGCGGCTCCTGGCTCATTCAGGGTGCTGAAGTCCAGCAAACTGGGGCTGAAAACCCTGACCAGGTGGGAAACTACGCCCATAGAAACAGCTCAAGCCTTCCCCAAAGAGATGAACACTTCTGTCCAGTCTTTTCTCCATCCCTGAAAGTAGCACAAACCAGATCACTCACCAGGAAAATGCTGCAATGAGCACACGGAGAAGGGCGCTGGGGCAGGACCCACTGGTGCTCGGGCTGACCACCACCCACCTTGGCTTCCACAGAGCTAGCGTTTGTGTTTTCCCACTCCCCACTACAGGCAGCGCCCTGGGAACAGCCACGCACGGACACGGCAGCTCCTCGGCCCTGCAAGAGGGAAGCAGGGTGCAGCACAGAGCTGCTCGTCTCACCGGGAAGCTGCACCGCCAGGAGGCGAGGAACGCACGACGCGATTAACTACGGCTCCCACGAGGACTGGGGGGGACTTCCAAATGGGAATCGTCTTTGGCTACCAGTTTCTGCTGGAAAATTGGAAGCTTTTGAAAAACAAACCAACCTGTTTTTCCTTCCAAACAGCCCCACTCATGGTTGAGATAAGGGGAAGACCTCAGAGACAGAAATGGTGCTTACTCAAGTCGTTTGCATCTGTATCTTAAAAGAAAGAAAACCCTTATCCTCTCATCTCTTTGTTTCCTATCAAGACCATATTGTTTCTGTGCTCTGCCTCCATTCGTGTGGCTGGGGAAGAAAATAGAGAGATCTGGTCTGATACAGGCAGATCAGTCCTGGGAAGCGGGATGTAACCAAGTAACGCGGATCCTAGCAACAGGCTTGATTGGGAGGATTTAAAGATAGAAACAAAAGTAGGAGCGAAGCAAACAATGGAGAGCGCCGTCTCCTTCCCATGCACACCAGACCCCGAAGCGGCACGGCGGGTCCTTCGAGCAGGCAGGCGCCGGCAGGGGACGAGCCAGTGGCAGGCAGGGAAGGACGTTCATTTGTTTCTTAAGGCAAATAGAAAGTATCAGACACACAGTTGAGGATTTTTTTAAAACACTTTAACATTTGTCAGAGTTTTGTACAAATCAAAGCATCCCTTTTAAAATCTCCATTATTACAAACATACAAAGAAACAATGTTATTACTACAAATTATCAGCTACTCAACTTTGTCACAATTAAAAAAAACAAAAAACCTTAATAGTATATACAGGGCCTTTCTCTCCCTCTATTTATTTCTGTGTCTTGAGGGAAGCAAAAAAGCAAAGCCCCCATTTAAAAAAATCCCACCAATGCACCTCATTTTCTAAAAACGTGTGAAGTATAAAATTAGGTGAGTATTTTCCTGCTGTCACACTCTGGCAAAGTGTAACAACTTTTTTTTTTTTCCCACATCAGAAGTATCTTTAAAAAAAAAAAAAAAAGAGAGAGAACAAAAAAAAATTGATGTGGCAGTGTCTGATGCTGCAGCATGCTCCTTCCATGCCGGAAGCCAACATCATCAAAAAAAAGTGCCTTTGAGTAAAGTCATCTTTAGCGACAAAAAGGAGAAAAAAAAAAAATCACAACGTCTAGTTAAAAGCTTAATAAAAACCCTGACAGAGCAGCCAGCCCTGCCTCCAAAGGGCAGCTTCTCCTTTTCGCTACCTACCGTCAGTGCTGCTCCAGACTAAGGTGTCATCCCCTCCTCCTCCGCCCCGAGGGTCTCCGAACCCTGAGATGTTTCTTCGCGCCCTGAATAGAGCTCGGTGCTGGGACGCCGAGGAGCGCTCCTGCAGCTCGAGGGCCGCGCGCTGCCTCCCCCCCAGTGCCAAGTGCTGTTTGTCCCCCCCAGGAGCCGTGCTGCGGACAGAGCCTGGGGAGCACTCCCCCGGCCGGCCTCGCTGGGTCTGTGGTCTCTGCTGCGGCGCTCGTGCTGTTTCTGAGAAGCACGTCCCTGCTGCAGGGAACTTTCGTAGCCCTTTTATTCTGCTGGCTTTTAATCAGCAGTGAGAAATGTCCCCAGAGAGCCCCAAGAAACGCTTCCTGGCTTGGGTTGCTGCCTGAGTAAGCACTTTCCTGGAGTCAACCTGGCCCCTGCTTCTGCATCTGGAAGGGAGCAGGGAAAGGGGGAGAAGAGGGCGAACTCGATCCAGGGTCTGAGGGGAGCACAGGAAGCATCCGAGCCTTGAACTCTCCTCACGTAAAGAGATGGAGTACGAGATGCTCGATCACACCAAGCCCCAAAGGCCCCTAAGTAAGCGGGGCACCAGGGGGTGGGATGAGGTGGGTCTGCGTCTGTAGCGTTACGCTCTGGCTCCCAACCCAAAAGCTATCATAACAAACCAAGAAAACACAAAACCAAGCAGTCAGGTTTGCCAAGCCAACATTGGGAGGAAAAAAAACACAAAACAAAACGGAAAAACAAAACAAAAAAAACCCTCCAAGATAAATATATAGCCCCCATTTTGGAAGCATCTTCAAAAGGATGGATGAACCGTTCTCAGCAGTGGCACAACCTTCCAGTAACAGCTGTTGGGCTGGTGATTTATCGGCTTCCTTTTGAAGAGGGAACAGTTCAAGAAAAATCAAGCTCCCACCATACACAGCTCCTGTCTCATCTGCGTAACAACTGGCCACGGCTATTGCCTCACAGCAGCAGGTCTGAAACCAGCCAGAAGTCTCTAATGCAGCAGGTTCCTGGTTGCTAATATAAAGAGTTGGCAGTGGTAGTAACTGGTCGGGAAAACACTTCTTCCAGTAAGCAGTACTTCGGGGGGGTTTAGGAAGGCTGGGACCTCTCCCCACGGATCGCTGTGATACAGAACGGTATTCAACAGAGATTGAAACCAGACACACTCAAGCATGCTGTCGAAAGGCAACACACACCAGGCGTTTCCATCGAGTCCACAGCAGTGGGATAGTGACAACACTGAGGTTTTGGCTTCCAGCGATCAGGCAGGCCTCCTAGACTCCTTGGCTAATGCTGGGGAAAGCTCCCAGATTGGGGATTTGGTTTTAAGGGGAGGTTATTGCTCCCGACTTCTCAGGCTTTTTGCCCTTCGATAGGGCAGCTGCTTGCTTCAGGAGTTCTCTGTTCTTGGCCTGGAAACACAGTGAAAATGGGTATTTAATGGCAGGGATCATCATTAGTTCTTGGGATCCTAGAATTGCCTGGACAGAAACTGCTGGCATCCTGCGCGCAGATGAACAAGGAGGCAGATGTTGCTGTGCGGCATCACAGCGCCAGTCAGGTCCAGGACCTCATCTCTACCACCCACAAAGGGCTCTTCCCATCCCGTCCCCCTCGCTTCCCCCCGCCGTAACTGAGAAGCGGGCTGGAGGTTAACAGTGTCCGTGGTGAAATGTGACAAATTCACGACCCGCATTAAACCGGCCAAGGACACTCGCCAAGGTCACTGGGACTGGCTTTCATTCCTTCTCTTCCCCTTCCATCAGCCACTGTGGTTTGACAGCGTGAGAAGTGGTGGAGAAAAACTCTAGTGACTCAAGCCCCCATCTTGACTCTTGTTTTAGCGAGCTGAAGGCAAATTTCTCCTACCCCACATCCTCACTCATGTCCGGAGCGCAGGGCGGAACAGCTCACTGTTCTCCAGCTTTGTTTCACCCTCAGTTTCTTCAGCCACTGCCAACATTTTACCAGGATTCAGCGCTGTACTGACTCTGCATCCCTACAAGGAGCCTTCTGAACCCATCAGAGTACCAAGAGAAAACAACTTCTCTCTCTGGTTTGGACTGAATCAAAAATCATGGCAACTTAAGAACAAGGCTCTTTAGTCCCTTTTAACAAACTTCTGAGCTCACTCACCTCTAGCCTACATCGTAATTTATGCCATACCAGTAGGATAAGGGCTAGAACCCGCACAAAACCAGATACAGCCCTTCTGCACTGGTTTGCAGTGAATGATTGAATATACAAAGGTTATTAGAGGAATTAAAGCCTCCGCTGCAGTGCTGCATGTGGTAAAGCAGCTTCTTTTACCTCCTGCAGACTGGAAGAGCACAGCACCCCTGCTTCCCCCCCCCCATGAAAAGACAAGACAAAATAAACCAAGAGCACATTCAAAAAGTGAATCATATGAACACTTCAAGGCACCTAGAATACACCAAGAGGATTTGAACTTTTATTTTGGAATCAGTGAAGAAAGTTTCCAGAGCCTCAGTCAATATCAGCTGAAGTAAAACATTCGGACACCAGAGAGGAGGAGTTCGGGGCAGTCCCACTCCGAGCTAAGAACAGAGCAGCACAGTGGGCGACAGACATGCAAACCCCTCTCCACCCAGCAGTGGCGGGCAGCTGTGGGCAAACCTGCTCGTGGATCTCATGCTTCCTCTTTCCCTTCAGAACTGAGCATGTTTAAGGCTGTTGGAAGGCGTCCGACAGCTTTCAAGACAGACATCCTCTTTTAACTACAGCAAAGGCAGCATCAGGACATACTCTTCCCGCACACACTGAGCAACCAGCGTGCCCTGCCTTGGGAAACCACTGCGAGAAGGGAGGTCGTCTCCCAGTTAGCCCTTGGCTTCACGGCCAGGGCTGCCAAGGCAACCAAAAGGTGGTTTGTGCTACTGGAAAATCGTCTGTTCAGAACTGGAGTAAGAACATCAAGTCATTCTTCGCGGACCACCCAAAGCCATGAGACAGAAACAGCTCTAGGCTGAAACAGGCAGTGCAGGATCACGAAAGCAGAACAGAGATGGAAGGCTTTGGCTGTCATCGGTCCCTCAAACGCAAATCAACAGTGCTGCCCTGCTCACGAGGGGTGGGAAGCGCATCCAGCCCCCTCTGCGCCACGCAACCTTCGGACAGGCTTACGTTGCTTAAGAATGTGCATTGTGAAGAGGATCTCATGGGCACCAGCTTTCTGACAGCAAACGTAGTCTCCAAAACCCGTCTTCCTCTCTAATAATTAACTTGGGTGTGCGCTGATGGAGGAGGGGCTGTTTTCTCAGCAGGAATATAAGCCTTTTGTCTTATCCCCTCCCACCTCTCATTGCTAGGGCTTTAGATCATTATAACCCCAGAGTAATTAAAGGGTGCAAAGTTCACTTCTAAGTCTGACTCCTTCCCTGTAACCAGCTCCCCCTTTGACCTGATCTCTTCAGTGGCTCAGAATGTATTCATGCTGATAGTCTGTCTAGTGTTTCCATGGCCGTGACAAAAATCCTGCTCTCCCTGTTCCCTCGAGCTCAGGGACTTCTTTATTTGGACTACAGAGATACAGTGCTAAAGGAACTGCCAATTGTTTCTCGATCTCTGTTCCCTTTGGTTACTGGTCACATAAATCACGTTAAGATCTAGTGGTGCGGGGAGCTGACAAAGGTTCTGCAGTCTGGAGAAACGGGTTCAAACCTGATTTTGGCAATAGGTGAAATGAGTTCGATGGTTCCCATCTAGCCCACAGGGGACACAACACAGCACTTTACAATACAGCAAGTCTGAGCCCAAATAGAGAGCAGCAAGAAGGATATAAATAGGGGTTACAACGCACTGCAGCACGGTACAGAGCTGGGGAGGGGCTTGCCAGGCAGAGCAGAGGCTGGAGGACAGGGCTGAGAAGCGTCAGCAGAGCTGCGTGCGCAAAGGCTCACGGGTTGTTCTGATCGGGAGTGTCCTCAGTCACTCCTGGGTACAGCGCAGCTCAGCAAATTAAAACAAAAATGCTGTCACCTGTAACTGCTCCATGACCTCCTTGTGCGTCTTCTCCATTTGGTTCATCTTTGCCCTCATCTGTGACTCCTGGTACTGCAAGTCGGCTTTCAGCTCTGTGATCTGCAGATAAACCAGTAAGGAGACATGAGCTGGAAGAAGAAACGACCGCCTTCGCCCCAGACGCACCCTGCCACAGAGAATGCCTCTACAGAAGTTGTGCAAGACTGGATAAGTTTGGAAATGTGCTGGGGTGGCAGGGGGGGAGCAACAGGACCAAAACCATGCCACAGAGCTGCAAGGAGAAGCAGAAACACCCAGGGTGCTGCTGTCATTCTACGCAGAGCAGCAGGTTTTCTCTCTGTCTTGCCCCCACATGGAGGCGGTCAGAAAATGCCCCTTTATGAAATGAGACCCCCCCCAGATGGGTCCTGAAAGCCTCTTTAACTTTGGAAAGGAGGCAGCCTGGAGACAGCCAGAAATCCTCTTGCCTGTTACAGTATAAAAAGCTAGACTCTGTTCGAGTGTGATCTGTGTGAACATGCCAGCTGTCAGCATGCTGTGGGGGGAAGCAAGCCAAGGGCTGTACCTTCTTCTCCTTCTCCAAAATCATCTGATCTTTCTGGTGCAGCATCTTCTTTAAAGTAGCCACCTCCTCCTTCAGCTGGGCGATGATGACAAAGTGGTCAGTGCCAGGAGAGTCCAGGGCGAGGTCCGGAGAGAAACTGCAGCAAAGAACAGGGAAGGACTCTCATCATGACCCCTTCTCTTCACTGAGGCAGGGGAACTCCCACACAGATGGCACTCGGGGGAGAATGGGAATCGTTTCATGACACGCGTTGTGTCCTCCAAGCATGCAATGTCTAGAGGTGTCACCTGTATCCCTGCCCTGGATGCCACAGGGAATTTGGGAAACACATGGGATGATGGGCAACAGGGACTCCGTGTGATAAAGTGAGTTGTATTGCTGCATAATCAGCAGGGAGACGGGACTGCTGTGGGTGAACATCGGCCAGCATCTGCAGCAATCAAACAGTAATGATCCATTTTCAAAGCAAAGAGCTGAGGACAGCAGTCAGAGAGCTCATGAAACTTTACGCAACCACTCAGGAACTCTCTTCGCTCGCAGGCAGTCCTTGGATGTACAGCAAAACTTTTCACTCAATGTAAACAAACATGCTGGCAAGGAGGGAACATGAAAGAGAAACAAATAACCTCCAAGTTAAACAAACAAAGCCAAAGGAGACACCTAGATTAAAGTCAGCACTGTCCTCAGCAGGGAAAAGGGGAAAAAGACACACTGGACTTTTGTATTTTGATTCCACCGTGATACAGCAATGTAGGAAGAAACTTCATTACCACTTCAGAGCAGGAAGGACTCTTCAGGAAGACAGAGAAATACCTGAGGACACCGCTCATAAGCCACCTACTCTAAAACTTAAGCAACCAGCTGCAAACTTATCTGGACATAAGTCACCCTCCTGCAAAAGTAATTCACACGTCTTCCTATAAGATACCCAGTGATCTAGGCAGTCACCCGGTGTCACACTAAGCAGTATTTCAGATCATAAGATACGATAAGCTGCAGCCACAGGCCCAGGGAGCTCACCTGATCTCTGCCTGCCTTCTGTTCCTTACCACTTAATGGCAAGTTCGTTTTTATCTCTTGGTGCTAAAAGGGCAGCACACTCCCAGCCGCACACACCTGAAATTGCTGTATAAAAATTTAACAGTAACAAAAAAGGCAACAAAGCTTCACCTAGAAGATAACAAAGTCTGGCCGTTATCAGACAGCACTGCTGCTATAAAGATAAACAGCCAGGGTTACCTGAATTCTGACATTTTTTGAAAGCCTCCAGAGAAGGCCAACGCATGTCCTGAAGCTTATACCCAGCTCTACAGCTGGGAGCTGCAGCGGGGGGGGGGGAAGGCACGGTCTGAAGGCAAACAGCGCTCGCCCACCGCTGCCTCTCTCAAGCACACCGCCACCTCCAAGCTTCCAGTCCCCCAGCTACGCCGCAGGTCGGAGTTCTGGCTACTCACCTCACACACGGGGTTCCTTTGTGCCTGGAAAGAATCCATTTTCTAATTAAAAGCACAGCCTGCATTGATCGGACTGGATAGCAAGGATGTGGCAGAAGAAAAGGCTCTTTCCACCACCGTGCTGGGAATCTACAGAGGGAAACTAAGAAGGGACAGCTTCCCAGACCTGAAAGCCACAGGACAGCCCCGCGGCACTGGGAGAGAAAGCTTGGCAGATGGGAAGCCAGAGCTGAGGGGCTGTAGGAGACAGGCTCAAACACGCACGCTAGCAGAAATACCTCCATTTTAAAACCGTTCCTGAGTACAATTTCCCCAAAGTGGAGGCTCTGCATCATGGTGGTGGGTGCTCCAGCACCCTTCCGTTACCACAGGAGCTTTAATTTCCCACTCAGTGCAAATATGCTGGGGAGGAGAGAGAGAAAGGAAGAAGAAGGAAAAAAAAAAAAAAGGCAGCCTCCACAGAGGGGGAAAAAAAAAAAAACAACAAAGTCTTCCTGCCTGAATTCTACTGGCTACCAACAAACTGCCTTGCACCTTTCCCTTGCCCAGGCAAGCTTCCCTCCCGCCGTGTCCCGGGGTGAGGAGGAATGCCGGGAGATGCTCGCGTTTCCCTGCGCAGCTCAGGCAGGAAAAATTCGCTCTCTGGCAGCTCCCGTTGCAGAGCAGCCGTGGAGCCAGGGAGGCGAGAGCGGCCCTGCCACCCAGCGGGGAGAAGGGACAGGCAGGCCACCAGCCTTCCACACAGCGGCGCGGGCTGGCACCCGACCCCGGGGGCTTGGGGGGCTCCTCCTACCTCGGGCGTTGGCACCCACAGGTGGGTAACGGGGGGCTCGGGGAGCCCAGGTATCCCCCTGCCGAGTCCGTGAGCACAGGCAGGTATTCCGCGGTCCAGCTGCTGCAAAATGCACCCTCAAAAGTGTCAATGTGCAAATTTATGAGGCTTTTTTTTATTTTTTTTTTGAAAGGGTGACAAGTCAATAATGAAAGGTTTCTCTGTCTTTATCCCCGTATTAAGGAAGCAGCCTGAGGCTCCAAAATTAGAAGGAAAAATGCCAAATACACATCGCTCCATTCCCTTAACAGGTTAAGGAAAAAAAAAACCAAAGAGCAAGCAAACCAAATGAGACAACAACAACAAAAAGCAGTGCCTTCTCCCTACAAGTAAACTCCATCCCCACGGTCGCAGCCCCTTGGGGTAGGTCGGAGATGTGGGCTCTCCGTGTGTGAACGGCCCAATGTTCGTGCAGCCAATTAACATGAATTGATGAGCTCCCACTGCTTTCAGGGGAGACAGAGTTAAAAGTGGAGCTCTTCCAAAGACACCTGCCTCTATTGAGCGGAAAAGAAACCAAAATGACTGCCTGAAACTCCACACCTGTTAAATGACTGAAATTAAGCAAAATAAATGCCAAGCCTAAAGATTTTGCTGCTCAAGTCAGGCTGATGTAAAGGGGCACAAAGCAGGCTGACTGAACCAGCATCCAAATTTCACCTACAACAAAAACACTCTCCATTCACAAAAATCCATTCAGACCGACAGGAACCAGCAGCTGAGCTTTCACTTCCTCTAACACTATCAAAAGCAGAAGTAGTTCAGCCCGAGTCCTAGTGCTTCCAGCATAAGCCAGGACTTTTCCATGCAAATGAGAATCTTTTTACTAAATGAACTTCATTGCTCAGCATCCTCTGGCATCACTGTCCTCCCCAGCCGGCTACTCTGAAGCACTCATCGCTGCCTGGTGTTAAGAGCACAGTTTAGGACCTTGTCTGTAGTCACCGGAGGAGGGACAGCAGCATGTCTGCGTGCAGAGGCTCAGGTGGCTGGCCCGTAACATCAAACCACTCCTGGCAGCACCAGCACAGGAGGCCGAGGACACCAAGCCCTGGCAGAAGCGGGTGAGGAGGCCCAGGACCAGCACGAGGGGCTGCAGGTGAAGCCGGGGTGCTCACCGGAGAGCCCAGGGCTGAAGGGCCCTGGCAGGACAGTGGGGTTTGTAAGGCAGGGTGTGCTGCAAGGTGTGCTGAGAGCCGCTGCCGGGGAAAGCTGCTCCCCGTGCAGCAGGGCCACTGCTGTCAGCTCCTGTCGGAGCTCACCCAGAACGAACTGCACCCGTTAAATGACGGCTGGAAATCCTTCAATCCCCAAATCACAGGCATCGGGAGCATCAGAAACATACGGAGCTCGGAGGCAGTTCAGTGAGACACAGCAAAGGAATCCCCATTGCATCCACAAAGGAGCAACGATTTCAGGTAAGCTGGACCCTGCTGGGGGTGCTACCAAAGCTAAGAGCTCAAATATGCCCAAATTTTACCCAGCTGAAGGCTGCATCGGAAGTTTGGCTGGAGCCAACGGCCAAGACATGCTGTACAGAAAGGTGCAGCGATCTCACCCCACCCCAGACCACCCCGCTGACAAAAACCAGCCCTGCACCGCAGCACACCTCAACTCCGCGCTCAGCCTGTGACCCCGACTCTGGGGTCTTACAGAAAATGGTGCAAGAGGGGAGGCTTTTGGGGGGGTTCATCCTCAGCACCTCCGCAATCACGCTTAATGAAGCACCATTGTTATTCCGCTCAAGAAACACAGCCGTGTGCCTATTTAAGGCAGCCGCAGCTTGCGTTTTCTACAGCACGTTGCTGGAGCTCTTTAGTAGTTGCTAAAATTACACACGGTTCGTTACTGGGATTCATCAAAAAAAGTCTGTGGCAAAGACCACAGCCTTGGCAGAAGCCGGACTGACAACATCTGATACAAGAGCAAATAGAAATAAAGGCATTTGATTCCTCTAATGCATGACCTGTTTTGCAAACAAATGGCTAGCACTTGATGCCAGAGCATGGGATTTTTTGCTTCTTGGCTGTTTTCAAGCCAGCAGTGGTACTACAATGAGTTGTTAGGTCTCAGCCCAGGCTTTAGGGAGCAGATAACAACACCTGGTGCTGTCCTATAGCCCGGACAGCAGCCTCAGTAGGCGAGCAGGGGCGTAACGGGGCTCTAGGGGGAAAGCAATACTGATGGGCTACAGCCCGGTGCAGAGACCCAGGCTCCACCAGCATTAAAGGCAGCCCGCTGAACTCTCCGAACACACCATGCTCAGCTGCAGCTCCCAAGCCACAGTTAACCCTTAATTTTTTCCAACGTTTAACAGAAAATACCGTTCAGATGATAAACGGTCTTGTAGACCACTTTGGGGGAATCACTGCCCTATAAAATGACCTAAGTTCTATTTCACATAACAGCATTTCATATATTAACAAACAGTGACTAGATGATAACAGTATCTACAGGAGAGAGGTGATACGTGGTCTTGAAGAAAAGACCTTCAAGGCAGGTAGTCAGCAATTAATTACCAGTTGCTCTAACGGACCCTTTGGCACTAAGAAGCCTACACTCTGGTCCACGCTCCCCATTCACTGCTGTTTGGAAGGAGATCCATCGAGAGGGACAGTTTCCATGTACGAGACAGTTCCCAGGGAGGGAGGGCAACGGGGGGAGAAAACAACAGGTGAGCTCACTTCAGGATGTCAGTGCCTTGAGAAACAGGACAATGGTGGGCACCGAGACTCTGTTGGGAAGCAGCCCACTGCGCCAACGTGGACGGGGCACTCTGGATAGGGGGACAAAGCATCTCGGGAGAGGAAGGAACGCTGAGAATCAGAGAGGAAAGGGAGGAATGAAAATATGCATGTACAAGACCGTAAAAAACTAAAAATCCATCTCAATCTCCTGTTTCTGCTAGTGTCTCCCATTCTGCTGCACATGCGGCCAGCGTCAACAAAATCCAGCACAAACTGTGACAGCAGAACGGGACTGTCTGCTTTCAAGCAAAGCTGTTTGATTGCTTGTCCCTCCCCCAGAAGGCAGGAGGGGAAACGGGAGGTGGGTTTTGATCCTCTCCTCGGAGGCCATCTCCCTGCAGATCAGTCTGACAGCCCCGAAAGCACAAAAACACTGCAGAACTCAACTCTACAGCATAGCCAACAGCCACCCTTTCCCTGTAACTGCAGGGAGAGGATAAGGCCGATCTGGTTGGGGTTTTTGTAACTGTTGGTGAGCTCAGCCAACAAGCAGTTTCTATTTTAGCAGGTACAGGCACTAGGTATTCCCATCTTTTTCAAATCTATGCCTAAATGTCAAGTAACACTGGCCTGCCGGATTCTGGGAAGCTGCTAATGCAGCCCCTTGAGGTCCCAGAGCCCGAGATCCCTGCTCTAGCATAAAGCTTCCTGCTATTCGTACACAACTCTCTTACATAAAACTTTGCAAGCAAGACCGCCCACCCACAATTTCCCCATGTAACAGGCTCACCTGTCACCATTGGCAGATATGGCATCAAACTTGGCTTTCTTCTTTGGGATTTCATTCTGAATAGAAGAGGTGGATAAGGTTTTCTGGCTAGAAAAATGAGGAAATTGTATGTCAGAACCTGAATGAGAATGACTTGCAGTCAAAGACAGAGGAGCAGATAAATATTCCCACCCACTTTGAGCCTATTAAGACAACGTTTCTTAGCACAAGAAAGAACAATAAAAAATTCATTCCTTGAAGAGCAGCTGGAGACTAAAAATAAACAGAAAACAATGTGTCAGTCAGATCAGTAGGCAGGTGAGGAACTTGTGCTTAAAATCTGCATTTCAATCATCAAATTTTACAAATGCAATTTAGCTTTAATTGTATACAAGTTCAGTAAGTCGAATCACTAAGAAGCACTGTCGGACTACAAGTCTACGCCAGAACAATAGCGTTTGCAAACTGGTGAAGTCTGACTCAGCCAGATTCACCTGAACAACAGACAACTGCCAAAACCCATCCCCGTTCCACGGTACCGAGGCCCAAGACGCTGCTCCCAGTCACTTCAGGAAGGGCACCTAAGGCGTGTGGAGCACCCAGGCATCCTCTTTGCTCACCCCAGAGGCAAGCCCCGCACAACAGAAAAGCTCCTGCAGTTTACCTGTTATAATGGCTGCCACTGCTGAGCCTGCTGTACTGTTCCTTCTCTTGCAGGCTTGCTCGGGAAGAGCTGCTCAGGTGTTTGCACTGCTCTTTGGTCTTCTGTAGGACCCGTTTATAGGATAGTGTGCATAACCAGCACAGCAGCTTTCCATCCACCTGGAAGGCATGAAAGAGAGACATTTTTGTCTTGCTTCCTGCCCACAAACGAAGCACAGAGAAGACAAGAAGCACCTTCAGGCTTTAAGATCACACACACACAAGCAGCGACTCAAAAAGGATCCCCTGAGCGCCTAGAAAGGGTGAGAAGTGCATTTGGTGTGGCTGGTGCAATGCAGGCAGTACTCATTAACAGCAGCTAACTTATCCTAACTTCAGTCTCTTGGAATGGTACATGACAGGGCAGTCAGTGGAGACCAAAAGAGCCGGGGTTTCTGCTCAAGGAGGATCAGCAGGAGGACAGAAATTATCAGTGCACTATCCAAACCAAACAATAGATGTTCATAGTCTGCAGAAAGCAGGCTTTAGAAATACCCGCCTCCTAAGAAGCATTTATGTTGCTTAAATAAAGGGTGTGCAGGAGCCACGGAATAGGTTTCTCGGTGGAGGTATGACATTTCCAGCACCTCACGCTATGGCACCAGTATTGTTCCCCATCCCTCTCCCCCAGCAGGCACCTTGCATTTCACTCTGAGGCCCCTTCTCCTTTGCTACCTCACCTACCCTTAGGCCAAATTCAAGAGATCTTTCTCAGCAGACCTGGCAAAAGAGCAGAGTGTCTCAAAGGTTAAAAAGCTCCAAAATACAGCTCCCACAGCAAAGCTCAACTGAAAAAAATATTTTACAATCAAGAGGCACCCCCTTTAGCAATGCTAGAGAATGCTTGAAAGAGATGGACAGTCACTGTGATTGGCCTCTTTACCTTTTCAGCCTCCTTTTGCAGAGATACTGACCTTCTTTCTATCATCCTTCCGGTCAAACGCACACTGCTGCTTGCACTGCTCACAGGAGTGTGGAGGTCCATATTTCTTTTCAGAGTTTGTGCAACGCTGGCACTTGTTTCCAATAAACGCTGCAATTATGTTGCAGTACTGGCAGGGTTTTGGCTTTAAGAAACAAGAACAACCAATATAGCAGTGCCTTCTAATGACA
Source organism: Anseranas semipalmata (assembly GCA_013399115.1). Lineage (NCBI taxonomy): Eukaryota > Metazoa > Chordata > Aves > Anseriformes > Anseranatidae > Anseranas > Anseranas semipalmata. The sequence goes on from VXAA01004233.1 coordinate 132,785, forward strand.
TTAATACAGTGCTCTTTCCCCTTCTCCCCAGCACTTCAAAACATTTATTTCCCCATACCAATCTCACTATAATGCTGATCCAGGAGACATAACTACATTTGGACCCCTGGTCTCTAGCTAAGTGTATTTAGCCATGACACCTAGACCATCTATCAAGTGCTATGAAATCTTCAGAAATATTTATCACCAAAATAGAAACAATCAAAATCTCTGCTTCAGATTGCAGACAAGCAGGAAAACAGATTTATCACTGCTTCCTGTAGCAATCTCAGTTTGTATAACCACGTTCTTGTTTCTATTGGATATCGAACAGTTCATTTCCTGGTCTAAAATGATGCAGAGCTGCTCTTTTCCATATTAAAAGAAGAGAAAAGGTAAAAGCTTCACGCTTGAGGGACCTGCGTGTTATTGATCAGTCATGCTATTGCAGCAGAGCCAGCCCATAAACTGCTCTGGGATTCAGCAGGATAAAGACAAGAAAGATGAAAGGAAAAGAGGCTGGTGAGAACTAGCCCCGCTCACTTACTGTTCCATAGAGCTTCACATTCTGAGCACACTTCTTGCATATTGTGTTGGTTTTGCTGTTAAGAAGAAGGACAGATCATTTTATTAACACTTCCCCAAAGAAAACTAAGCCTCTGTGGTTAGGATCCCAGGCTCCCCTAAGCTCCGTCTCTAGTGACGAGACTGCATTCATCTTCACTAGGGACTCTGGTATCAAAGTGCGTTTCCTATCCCCATCTGGTTGAGGATAATTTGGCAAAAAGTGGTATTACTAGGAGGTATCTTTTAATTAAGGCATCCCCAGATGATGCCAGTTTTTTGTCCTTACAAACACAGGCGATCACCGGCTAATTGGCAGCAGGCGTGATTCAGCACTGGTGACAGCCTCGCTTCTGGAGGAGGTCTGCGCTCGATTACAAGGTTAAGGCAGGTCAGCACAGAGGTATATTTGTCCAACAAACACAGGAAAGAACACCCCACGCAATGTCCACACGCGTGATGCTCATCAGCTTCTGGATTTACCTATCCTTCCTCTGTAATCTACGTAACTTGCAAAAATGCAGAAGCACAGCCAAAGGAAGCATATTAAGAATTAATTTCTGGATACCAGAAATCAGGGAGGTGAAAACTCGTAGGAAGACGCACCTAGATCCTTCACCAGAAGATGCAGCTGAGCACTGACCAAAAAACAACGCAAGTGGTAGGTACAAATCTAAGGACACTACACAGGCACACTGACTCGCCCAGCAGAGACCAAAGGTCTCCCACGTCTTCCACAGCAACAATCAGGCTCAGTCATCAAAGGCGTGGAAACATTACGGTTCCCCGGGTGCGTCCGTTGCAAAGAAACCATCGGCCTCCCCAGCGCAGCAGGCATTTACCTTTCCTGTTGGAATTCAGTCCTGCAGTAAGTGCATTTAACAATTGGATGCGCAATCCGGCATTCCTGCAACAACAGAAGCATTCAGTGAGATGCAGTGCTTCTCCCCCACGCCGTTTCCCAAAACCTGAGGTCACCTGCCGACTTCCACTCCCTCCCACTCCCACCACACACACACACACACTTGTCAAACCCCAAACATTTCCTCCCTGTACAGTCATGCCGCTCTTACGAGGGCTGAGAGCAGAGGAAGGGTGACAGGAATGGCATGTGTCACAGGTGATCCAGAAGTAAACTGAGGTTCACAACAAGGGCTGAGTTGTGCCCAACGCCCACAGACCGGGGGCACGGGAGGCCTCACCTCCTGGGGCAGGAACACGCAGTCCTGCCACAGTTATTCACAGCCCTGCCCTCCACGAGCTTCCTGTGCCCAGAGCGCCTCCAGCCCAGCTCTCCTCTCCCCCCTACGCCCAGGAGGTTCCCCATGCCCGCCTGCTTTGCCCCCCATCTCCATCAGCAATCCCAGGCTACTCCATTCCCTGCCCCCCCCCATTCCCTGTCTCATCCCCAGTCTCATTCTTCCCTACCCACTGTCCCCCAAGACCCACCTCCCTCCTTTGAGGTACCATAGGAGCTCCCCAAGATGTCCCCAGATCCCCCCAAATACCT
>VXAA01004234.1:3900-30439 GCA_013399115.1 Anseranas semipalmata
CCCCCTCCCCCCAGAACAAAACTACAAACCCACCTTGATATTTGGGGGTCTGCTCTGGATCACTTTTCTGCCAGTGTTCTAGATCTTCTCTTAACAGGATTATGTTTATGATTTCAACCCTCTCTGTCAACCCTTCTTTGCCACCTGGGAGAAGGTGAATAGTTGGGGATTGACAGGAAGGAGGAGGGAGGGACTCCTCCCCAAAGCCTACTGCAGTCCTTCCTGACCCCAAAGCCTCCTGCAGTCCTTCCTGACTCCTTCCAGCTCCCCTCCATAAACCTCTTCCAGTCTTATTTCCGTACCTGACACCCATCCCAAGCCTTTTACCCCGGAAATCTCACCTCCTTTATTCACCCTAAGCTATTTGAAATCCACCTTGGCACTTCCCAGCTATCCTATGCCCCAAAACTTCACTGAAGCCTGAGGGGACAGTTACAGGCTATGTGGTGGCACACGGGCCACCTGGATGCCACTGCCCTGTCTCCTCTAGGGGCTACTCAGGGCAACTTGGCCTTAAAGAGTGGGCTTTAATGCTCACCTTGAACAAAATGTTTCCATACTATTGTAAACTGGGATTGAATCATGATATAATCTTTTCTGTAGATGTTAAAAATACAGCTTTTTTTTTTTGATTTTTTTCTTCATTTTTTTTGCAGGTGTGTTTTGCACATAAAGGTCATATGAGCCACATCCTTCATATCTCAGTGTCCTACACCAATGTTTCTTTGTGTTCAGTGAAGAGGAACCTCACCTGCCTATGGGATTTCAATGAAACTGACCCTAAAAGGTATCCACACACAGTACAGAGATGACGTTTTCTGTATTAAGGGGATGTACTAGAAAAATGGGGAGTGACGAGTTCTTATTTATCTAGGAATAAATTGTCAGTTGGGGTAAGCTGACACAGGCTCTGTCCTTCCACAGACAAGCCTGTAATGTGCTTCCTTTGTTTTTGAGGACTTTCTGGATAGATTTACATGTTCCTTGTTATATAAACTATTTCACCATATTAATGCAAGCTGACTGGAGAGTTTGTCTCTAGTAAGCACACCAGAAAGTTCCTGAAGATGTTAATTTCCTGGTTTCTTTGGCAACATTGAGAGGATTTTCTGCAGTGAAACAGAAAGATGAATTGCAGTTTTTTTTCCAGGGAACTCATGAGAACATTGGTGTGCAAAGCTTGGAAAGTTGGTGTAGCTTTTTATTTTCTTTGTTTCACCTAGAATGTATGGGTGAGAAACACTACAGGTGGGAAACATTGGTGATGTAAAGTTAGGGGCAGGCAGACATTTTAAAAAACAAAACAAAAACAAATGAACACAAAACAAAAACAAAAAAAAAGCAATCCTGCACACACACACACACACACACACACACACACACACACACACACAAAAACAAACCAAACAACAACAAACAGCAATCTGAAGAACTTCAGAAAGTGAAATTGGAAGCCTGGGTTCTCTGTGAGGTTGTATGAGGAGTGTGTGTGCCTCTGGAAAGGAGGGGGCTCGGTATGACATTACTACATGATGGAGAGGGCTAAGGGCCTTGAGCAGTTGTCTGGAATTCCCAAAGGACCTGAACTCCGGATTGACCTCTGTTGAGGTCACTGAAGCTATGGTGGTGCTTTTATCAAAAATAAAACGGAGGTAGTCATGCCCACGTGCAGACTTGTGAGGCAGGAGGATACCTAAGTATCTAAAGCTTCATTTCTCCCTTTGGGGCATTGGACTGAGACTTAGTGACCACAGGCCATTGAGCAAACGTGTTGTGTATGGGTAAGAACTGCAACACCTGAGGTCGTCTGGAAGCTTCACAAAGCACTTCCAAATTCAGTTATTGTGACTACCTTACAGCAAAACAGATTGCACAACCTTGGTGTTTTCCAGCTGGACATTCACCTGCACTGATCTCTGGATGGGGTGTGTGAATCGCTCTATGCTTCTCCGGGACCTCCCTGCCAACTCTCCCGTGTTTGTGCATCAGATTGACTTGCTGAGTCCTGCGCTGCAAGAGGAAACCTCTGGGTCATTTTACCTTGATGAAGTCATCATCACAGACAGAGCTGTGACTGGTAAAGGAATCAGTTATTTCTTTCCTGTTAATGTTTCTGTCTGTCCAGGTTCCTCCAAGCTAAGCTTTAATGATGGGGCTGGTTAAAACTATTTCTAAGGGGAAGGGTGTTTCATAACAGGCTCAAAAATCTCTTTATTTTCCTTAACTTTTTTTGTTAAAATAATCAATAAGTAATTGCCAAGTATCAACATTTTTGGTTTATTTGAGAATGCGTTTCTATAAATGTAACTCTTGAATGCTCTTCCCCCTGCTCAAAAACAAACAAACAAAAAAAAACCCACAACCACACAGACAAAAAAACTCTACAAAACCAGGAAGATACGTTTCCAGCTCTGACATGGAAATAACCTATATATGAGTCCTATATTAAGAAACCTATATAACCTATAATATAACCTCAATAACCTATATTGAGTCATTAAGTCACGAATGTCATTGAGTAATGAATGCTTGTACTCTTTTTCTTTCAGTTTCTCAGAGGGATCCCAAGCCACCTCGGCTAGGTGGGAGAATAATAGAAGCAGTAACGGTGGTGGGGTCTTCTCCCACTTACAATGTGTCCTGGCTGGTCTCTGGCTGTGGTGCAAGTTTGCCCCTTCTCTCCCTGAGGTAGGGATAGTGAGATTATCTCAAACCCTGTAATTACCTTTCCAAATTCCTGCTGATGTGTTGAGCTTGTCACCTCAGATAGAACATTAGAGGCAGTGCAGGGTAAGTCTGGTCCAGTTTAGCAACCCATACACTTTCTTTGGAGTTTTCTCCTCTAGGCATCTCACATGACCTATGTTTAGGCAGTGTTCAGACTACTGCATATTGCCCATATATCTGTGTTCAGTAGAGGGCATTCAGCTCTTTATTAAGATACCAAACTTCAGGCTCAGCATGTGGGTGTTCTGAGCTGTGTTTACCATGTAGGAGCTTGAACATGCATTGTAGATGTCTTAGTGAAGGTATCTGATTCTTGTATTGCAGTTTCATTGTACAACTGGAATTCAGTTGCCTAAGTGCAGGAGTCTAAAATGTTTCAGATACCCTGGGTTATCTAAGACATATATGGACCACCAAGTTAGGATGTAGGGCTAGAAGCCCTAAGCCCTTCTAGAACAGTGGATGGAGATAGAGACATCCTCCTGAATAACTCTGGCACCAGTTGGCATGTAGGCAATGGAAGCCCAACTTGTGTCCTTGTTTACTGAGGTGGCTTCTATTCTCTAAGTCCCAACAAAGAGATTTGAGGCAGAGCCATATGTTAAACAGAATGGAGAGAACAACGTTAAAGATCTAAACTGGCAGAGAACAAATTCTGTAAAAGTTGGCTTGAATTCAGATGAGTCAGCGAGGACCTGATGAGACCAAAGTCAGTGCAAGATAGAGGCCGGAATGATGCAGCCTCTAGCCCTCTGCAGAGGCCAGTTAGTTCAGCTCACCCCAAAGTGACGTGCTCAGGTGTCCACAGGCAGCCTTCCTTCAGAAAAAGTTGAACCTCAGTCTGCTGTAAGTTAAGTTGGTTTCTTACCATGTGGTCTCTCCTTCAAGTAAAAACAAAGCAATGTGTTGTTAGTTTTGAGTGCTCTGAAGTCAGTTAGGTTCGCCTTTCAGAGGTGGTTCAGATCTGAAGGAAATTGGGCTGTTAGGTCTGGTTCTCCAAACAGCAAAATCCTCACACTTCCTGGTGAAATCCATGGCCTTCATGAATTCATCCATCACTCCTTAGGGTTTAGAAACGTAGTCCCAGTCAGCATGAAGGAAATGATCAACATGATACAGTTTATATCTGTTTTCTGCATGTTTAATTGCCCGTGTCACATGTGATGTTTTGGCACAAACCACCAATGGTGAAGACAAGGATGAGAATAAAGGAGATGCTTGTGAGGTTTGTGTATAAACAGAGGTTTAATCAAGAAAGAGGGGATATTTTTACTTCTGTATTTGGCCTTAAGACTGGCAGTGGAATGCTACATGAAGCAGCACTGAGTGCATTTTTTCAAAGGGTTTTAGAAAAAACTGGGAAAGAAGGCCATAAGCATGATTATAGAACTGAAGAAAATGCCTTGGAGGAACAGGTGTAGGAAGCTCAATCTGTTTAGCTCATCAAAAAAGAGGATTAAGAGAGAAATTGATTATAGTACCTCATCAGGAAAAAGTGCTTGGCACTGCTGGGCTTTTACATCTCAGAGAAAGATGTAAGAGAAATCAGTGTCTGATGCTGGAACCAGGTAGACTGAAAACAGAAATGATCACAAGCTTTAAAAATGAGCGGGCTGCTCACTGCATATTTTCAAAACAAAACTGGTTCTTTCTCTTAACTGAGCACGTGCTGTGCTTTAATACAAATTTCTGGAATTGGGCAGGAATATTAGCTAAATCTGATGTGCTTACTGGCTGTAGGTCAGACGAGAAGGCTCAGTGGTCCTTTTGCTCTTGGATTTGTGAATATTGCTCTGCAGAAGTCGTGGCTGAGCTGAGACTTTAGCTGTTATCCGGACTCTCAACCACATGGTGGCATCATTGTATCACAGACTGTCCCCTTTTCTTTTCTTTTCTTTTTTTTTTTTTTTTAAGGAGAATTTTACTGTCAAGGGAGAAAATATTTTTAGAAATTAAGCTTTGGATGAGCTCTGATATGAAATATCAGTCTCTGTTCCTTGCTGTTATTCAGGGATGCTAATATTTCAATTGTATCTGTCTGCATTGAATTGGTCCTCAAAAATGCCTGTCTTGGGACAGGAATCACTTGTGCTTGGTGCTGTATGAACTCTTTCTTCCATCATAGTTTAAAAAGGTGGTTTTCCATCATTTTCTGTTGTGTGCAATGCCTGCATCATGGGGGTATAAGCTGAGAGTATCCAGGTCTGTTACAGCTGTGAATGTGTTCTCCTTAAGTCCTTCAAGAGTTTTGCTCACGTTAGGTGTCCCTTTGCTGGTAATGCAGAGGTGTCATGAGTGGGGGTCCTGACTGCTCTCCCCTTCGTGTGGGCTCTCTGTCACACAGAGGCGCTTTGCTTTGCGAGGGCTCTGAGGAGGACGGCCACCTCTATGTCTCCACGGAGGATGTGAGAGTCAGCATCATCACTCAGAGACTGCAGAAATCATCCCCACCTATTGGAGGGACCTTCCGCATCCACTTGGCCAGCACAGTGATATCAGGTAACGTATGAGTACAGGTCCTTGATTTCCTTTGCAGCAAGCCAAGTGAAGATGAGAGCACAACAAGCCTTGGAAGTGCTCAGGGTACAGGTTGGCAGGTTAAATGCATTGTGGTAGTTGCATCTTTGCATCTGATGTCCTTCAAGACAGGAGTTAAAGATTATATGGAGGGCAGTATTTCTAGATGTCAGGTATGGGATTGTTCCAAAATGTATACGTCCACCATGAAATGCTTACCTTAATGGTAAAGATCTTTGGATTGGAGTCTGAACTGGGATTTTACATCCCAAGATTTCATTACTCTGCTTCTACAGTACATACACTTCTGGTCCTCTTGTGTGACAGTGCTGGTATTTCCTCAAGCTACAGATTTTCTCCATTGCCAGAAACTTTGCAAATTTGCAATGAGTAACTCTCCCCTGGGGTTTCACCCTGCATTCATTAACTGCTGCCTAAAAGCAAGGCCCCTGCAATTTACCAGGAAATTTATCCTCTGCTAGGGTTACCAGGATTGATATTTGGTTTGCAGATACCAAGAAAACTTTCATTCATAGAATTGCTTGACTTGAATTTGTCACCCTAGATTTTCTTGTGTTTGCTTTAAACAATCAGTCTTAGAATGAAAATGAGCAGGTTAATCTGAGCAAGGCCAACAATAAAGCTCTTGACTGAGGAGATGGTGATTCAGCTATAAAGTTAAATAAAAGAATAAGAAAATGCAACCTTAGAATATTCATGAAATGACATTCTTCCATGTTGTCGCTTAAGATTTTTCTGCAGCTGGCTATCTCAATTCTTCCTTGCTTTGAAGTTCCTCTTAAAAATACTCCATTCCTCTTGCCCTTTTCCCAGCTCTGTGCTTTCCTTTTTTTTTTTTTTTTATGAATTAGTCTAGAGAGATCTATTGTATATGTAGACTTGAATGGCTATGGGTGTTTATGTCAGAAGAAATAAGATATAATTTGCTTTTTTTTGGAACCGGACTACGAAGTCTTCTTGGTAAGCTGTTTTTACCCTCACTTCTTTCATCTAGGAAGTTTCTGACCTTTCTTTTTTGAGGGAATATGACATGCACAGTGAAATTTTGTCTTCCAAAAATGTAGGTTGCATGTTATGAAAAGTATTACTTAACTTTCTGATGGTCCTAACTGGAGAGAAGTTCCTAGATTTCTTAGTTAGTGCAGAAGGTCTTTTTGACATTTGAGATCCTGTAAATTTCCCCCTGCTGCTTTGTTGCAGTTAGAGGTTTGAACCATCACATCCTTGTATTAAAAATGAAACATCTTTCTTTTCTATGAGCAGGCAGATGTGCTCTCATACGGATGATGATATCCACGGCTTTATGATGTCTTTTGCAGATGTCTCAGTGCACATCTCCTCCCATCATCTCCGCAAGCTTCTGCAAGAGAATGTAGATAACTCTACAGCCCCATACTTCAACACCAGTGACTTCATTGTGACCAAAGACTCAAACTCTTGCTATGAAAGTATTTGGACACTCACTTGGAGAAGAAAATCTGGGGACTTGCCCAATGTTATTAGTGTATGGTAATTTCTTTTACTAACATCCACTTTGAATCCCATTCAGTGTCTTTGGCCTTGGCTGATTTGTTCTCTTGGTGTTTTGTTTTTACATGAGCACCTGTGGGAGCTTAAGCAACAGCAGCTTAACTCCAGATTAGATAATTAAAAAAACAATTGTAACAGGAGGAGAAATTGGTGCTTTAGAGTTTATGCTTCAAAATGAGGAGGCAAGAATGCAATTTCTGTGCTTTGTTGCAGTTCTGCCCAATAAGGAATGCTATACTGAAATGAAAAGTATTATAATCACAATAATATATCAGTACCGTACCTGAAGCTCAGTACAGGTTTATGCTATCATTTCTGGACCAAAAGGCCTTTTTTTCTGGGAACTTTTCTGTTCATATTGCGTTCATATCTGGTTCTGATAAGTCTCGGATGAAGGTCCAGTTCACACTCTCCCATCCCAAGATTTATCATGTTTAAGTCTTGCTTCAGGTAGAATGGTCTGGTTTCAACAAAGACTCAAACTGAGCTTCTTCCTTCCCCCCCAAAAGAAACCCTACTTCTTTGTATATCCATCTTCTACAAATTCTCTTCAAGGAAGCAATGAGGTCCTGTGCTCAAGACTTTGGCCTGATGGATGATGAAGAAAAAGTTGAGGTGTATCTTTAGCTGTAGCACAGGCCCTTGTTTCACCCAAAGTCACATTTTTGAGAAGCAGATGTTAAAATATATTTCCATGCCGAATTCCAAATGATTTTACTGAGCATTAGAAACATATTTGCAAATCTGGCTCCTGATTCTCTTCACCTCCTGTTTCTTGCCTGCAAGGTGGGGATGGGAACAGGGAGGTGTTGTGAAGAATTGGGTAATGAATACTCAAACCTGGGGACAGGACTCATGGAAGCAGCTTGAGAAGAGGTTTCCAGGAGTTATTTGTCACCTAGTAGTGACTCTGTATGAACTGTGGGGGAATTGTTTTAAACTCAAAATCACAGGATGGAAAAGCGTGATAAACTTAAATTCTCATTGTTTGCCAGGTCTCTGCTGAAAACCTCACTGGTCTGAAGCCAACTGTTTCTAGTCGTGTGATTTATGATGGGGGTGTGCTTATTGAGCCAATATTTGGGGACATGCTTGCAACCTTCAATAACAAAACACAGGTGAGTTAATGTGCTGTCACACTTCCTACTGATTCACCTGAGTCCTGTAGATCCAGGAGTCTAACTGGTACTCAGCTACCCACTTTTGCTGCTAAATCCTTTCAGAAATCTGTTCTGTGCTTTTGCCATAAACCAGTCAGATTCTGCTCCCTGTTTTGTGGAGCAAGACTTTCCTCCGAGAGCTATTACAAATGGGGACAATGGTCATCACAGGTGATGGGAGACAATTTATTTCTTTTGAGGCAGTGTTCAAGTGCTGACGTTCTCTGGAATTCCACCCTTGCTGGGTCATGTAGTGCTGGCCACCAAACTTGGGAGTGACATTCATCTGCAGCATTCCAGCCATTACTCCGATGGGTAAAATGTGGTACTAATCTGCAGACTGGGCAGGTCCCTCGGTCTCTGTGGATCTCAATTCTTTGTGTGTGAAAATGGAGCGAGGAAGGCTTCCTGGCTGAACAAGTCTGCTGGACAGACAAATGATGCCGACTGATGAGCGCTGCTGACTTTGCCTCCAGCCAAGTCTGCAGGGTGCTGTAGTGATAACAGTGCAGTGCTGGATGTGCTCAAAGCCCAGCTGTAGGGCTTCAGCAGCAGTTGGGGCTAGTTAATCCTGCTTTTTCTTTTTTTTCCCCCCCTTTTGGAGACAGCTTGTTTTTATTTGCAGGCACTGGTGTCCTAGGTGTTAGGGTGTCCTAGCACACCCCCAATACCTGTGGGAGAGGAACAAGAGGGCTCTCCTATGCCTTACACTTTGCCAGTTGACTTTTCTGAGAGGGGAGGTGATGTCAGAGATAAAGATCATGGTCCAGTTGTTGTGTTTTAGCATGAACAATGAGGAAATAAAAGCTGAGGGCTGCATGCTGAACAGACACAATCTGGGTTTAGTTCTAATTAGTCTTATAGGGTGCTTTAAAATATAATGAACTTGTTCCCAAGGTGGGGTGGAAATAACTGGGGTATGGCAAGTAGGGTCTTCAATAGGCAACTAGAAGAACAGGAGCAGGGAGGAGTTGTGGGTCCCAGAGAGATGGGAGACTGGATCCTGCAGACACTGAGAAAGGCTGGGGATACAGCTTCCAAAACTGTGCTCTGCTTTGCCTAAGATGAGCCCTAGCAACCCTTGTAATGAAATTTGTAATGAGACTGCAGCAGGATAAATTGTTGTCTGACCGTGTTGTGTGCTGATGCAGTCAGGCTGTTTTCAGCAGCTGAAGCAATGAGGCATTGCTGAGCAGTCTGCCAGGCAGATGTGGCTCTAGAAAACACCTCTGTTCCTTCCCTGCTTTAGGGTAACCTTCTTCTCCATCTCCAGGTGGTGGTGGTGGTGAATGATGTCCCTGCAAATTGTTCTGGTTTGTGCTCTTTCCAGTTCAGCCAAGAAATAACACCTGTAGTCAGTGACGCGGAGTATTCAGGTAATGGGGTTTTATGGCTGCACAAAATGGGAGAAACACAACTGTGAAAAAGGTCTGTTGACTGCTGATGATTTTGTGTATTCTTTCAGAAACCTCTGATTTTATGGAAACTGCACTTTCTAATGTAACACTTCTGTTCAGTTTGAGTCTTAAAGTACATAGTGCAAATGTGGTTTTACAGAGGCAAGTTGATGCTAGAGGCACAAAGGGAAGAAACAGTGGTAGGCTTGGTGCTTAACAGAGCAAAAGGTGGCTCTTGGTTCAAGTTATTTTTAACTGGAAGTTAAGAAAAAAGTAGCTGGGCAGGAACAGTCAGGAATAGGCATTATGGGGGGCAATAAGAAGATTATCAGGACATCCTGGAAACTACAACACTGATGAAGATGGTAAAAACTTTTAACTGTTGGTTGAAAGTAAATCCTGTGCATTGATACTCCAAAATTCATGAGTCACGAGTCATTTTTTGTTTATATTCCTTCAGATGATGGATCCCAGGCCACAGTAGTTATCAGGGGCATTGGCTTCACAGAGCAGAACACAACCCTGCAGGTAGAGGTGAACAACATGACCTGCCACATCATAACATTGAATAAAACCAAAGTGGTCTGCAAGATGGGGAGGCTGCCAGTTGGAGTCTACCAGGTGACATTGCTAGTGAGACCTTATGGCTTCGCACTCAATGCCAGCACAGGAGAAGGCATCTTCCTAAAAGTTGAGCCCAAGCTGGTAGCTATAGAACCTCCTAGAGCTTCAGAGATTGGTAGGTCTGAATGCCAGAAAATCTTTAAGGGGATGTCTGCTTTCTGTGTCTTGCTTTTTCTACTTCCACTACCAAGGTCTTCATCTGACAGAAAAGACATAATATAGCTAGGGATATTGTGTGTACCACAAAGTTCTGGGACAAGTTTTCTTTCCTTCTTTTTTTTTTTTTTTATGAAGACTGACAGTCTTTGGTTCTCTGTGGGGGCAACCAATTGCTCTCCTAGTAGTTTCATTTGAGAATAGTAAAATTAAATGCAGGTATATTCATTCCAGCAATGCAGAAGGGTATTAGTGTTTCATGGCTCTTCTTTCTATATCCATTTGACACACAGATTGGTAGCATTTGGATTCATCTGGCCTAATTGTGAAGTGGCTAATCTCAGTCCCATTGAAGTGTATTTCTATTCTCAGTGATACAATAGAAATCTCATCTGTGTTTAGATATCAAATGGAGAAACTTGGAGAAGCTCCTTCCATTCTCATCACTTCTGCTCTCCTTGAAACACAGGAGGAAATCGAGAGTGATAAATTACATCCCTGAAGACAAGAGCTTGGAAGTTTTTCCACAGGGCTCTGGGACCAAAGGACTGTTACAAATCTTTCATCTGCCCTGTGTCTAACACAGAATCACAGAATGTTAGGGATTGGAAGGGACCTTGAACGATCATCTAGTCCAATCCCCATGCCAGAGCAGGAACACGTACATCAGGTCACACAGGAACATGTCCAGGTGGGTTCTGAATGTCTCCAGAGAAGGAGACTCCACAACCTCTCTGGGCAGCCAGAAGTGCTTCATTACATAAATATAAGGACTTCACCTGAAAGTTCCTTGCAGGAACTTCGTTTTGGGGAAAGGAAAGGAGTCTCCCCAGCACAATGAGGAGTGTGGAGAAAACTCATGACGTAGCTGGATTGTGCAGTAAGGACCAATGCTCTTGGAGTGTGACTTATTTTCAAGCAGCTAGGAGTGTACCTAGAAATGACATAACTCAGGTCTACTCTGACAGTAGAAGCTACACATTTTGTTTGCAAACCTCCTAGTTCCATTAGTGGGGTGCTTTGAGTTCATGTTAACAAGCATCACTGAGAGCAGGGGTATTGGTCTGGTGCAGCACCCTGCTAGCACAGCAGCGTGGCTCAGAGAACTGAATCGTGCTGTTTGGCCTCCTTGGAGTGGTTGGAAGAAGGGAGTCCTTGGAAGAAAGGAACTATGGTCTTTAAACCGGTGTGGATGAGCCATGGGATGGACTTGGAAGAATGTATGAGTTCCTAAGCTGAAAATCAAGACATTAGTCACCTCTCATCTTGTTGGGGTGTATGAGAAGAAAGCTATCCTAGTCCTTTTCTTTCCTATTTTTTCCCCCTAATGAAAGAGTCATATGCTACAAAAGGTTGAGACTCTAATTCATATGAAGAAAAAAAAAAGAGGGGAAAAAAAAAACAACAATGACAAGTTTTAGTGCTTGGGTCTTGCTTCTCGTTTCCTTCCCTGACAATCCAGCTTTTCTCCCAATTACAGTGATCTGTCACTCATTAAAAAGAAAGCAAGTATAATGCTATCTTACATTACATATGCCTTGAACATTTATAATTGGAAAGAATTACAGCTTCCATCTGTGTTTTTAATTTCTTCCATTTAAAATACCTCTTTTCAATCTTATCGTAAAGTGCACATATGCAGTATTTCATTGCATATGGATATAAGTGAAGATATCAAAACTTAAGAGCATTAGTCTTTACACAACATGCATGAATTTTGTACTCTAAATCTGAGGCTCCTTATCTGACAACTATCACATAAGCCAAGTGGATTCAGTTTTGATTTCTTCCTGTTTCTGGTTCTGCAAACTTAACATTACAGGGCAGGAGGCTAGAAGCATCTTGTACTTTGCTGCATTAGGTTGTTCTTGTGAAAATATCACTGGTCTCAGTGATGCCATGCTGGGAGTTCACCATGACCTAACCTTCTGTAAGTGTGGGATGCCTTTCCAGAGATACTGCTGTGCTCTAGTGAACAGAAGGAGCTTTCTGTTAATGTACCCGATTGCTGCTGCCATTTAGAGGAATTCTGGAAGATACTTCTAGACTTCTCTGGTGTTTAGAGAATTAGGAGGAAATGATGTTTTGAGGAAAACATATGAGGAAATCTGCCATTAATATTGTAGTGTTTCCCATGGAAGTTTATTTACTTCATACATGAAAAGCATCATAAAAGCTCAGTTGTTTTAACGTGGCCATAGTAGCACATGCACATAAACACTGAGATAATGAAATCCCTGTCTGAGCAGTTTGTCTGTCCTGCCATAGTGCTAAAACTCTGCAGTACTGAAGTGAGAATGTCCTTGGCACCCTACCTAGAGCAAAGAGCTGTAGGTTTTGAAGATATCTTCTTTTCTTTTATATTTTTTTCTGAACCACATGAAAGGATAAAGTCCAGGTTAGAATTGCCATTAACGTCTATTACTTTTTTCTTTTCTATTGCTCTTTGAAATGTCCCTGAATCTTCTGGTCACTTGAAACAGCAGAGGGGCCACCTTGGCTATTTGTACTGGAATTGGCCAGCGCAGACAGACCAAGTGCAAGCCTAACTTGTGCTGGGTGTGATCTTGCATGTGAATGAAGATGCTGTGGCTGGTACAAATGAGAACTGAGGTTGCTCAGTGCTTCACAGAATTGAGCCCTCTGTGGCTTTCCTCACACCTCTAAGTCTCAAGCCCTGCCAAGTCCCCTGTCTAACCAAAGTTTCCTAGACACATGCTACAGGCTTTTTTGACAGCAGGGTGCTTGGCAGCTATTTGAACTGTGAAAGCACCTGCTGTGTTAAGCTCATTTTTCATTCTTAGTGCTTCTTCCTTCCTTCCTTATTTCATTCTTGAGCTGGGGATCTTTCTAAGGGGGAGATCACAGACCAGACCTTGCTGGCTTAAATAAGTATGTCATTAAAAAATAAACTGAGAAACAAACCTAGCCCTCCTCTATCATGGACAAGAATTCAAATTGGATTTGAAGACGAGAAGGATCTTGGGTGAAAGAGGAAGATAGGGCATAGCAGAGTAGAAGCAGATCATCAGACAAGCAATAGACAGTACTACCTTTTGTAGTCTACTGTTAATAAAGAATCTTTTGCATAATAAAAAGACTTTTGCATCTTTGATTGAATGGAATAATTGGTTTTGTAGGAGGACTGCGAGTGGCTCTCAGGGGTACTGGTCTGGAAGGGGTAAACCTGGTGTTGTTTGGATCTCAGCCTTGCCCAATTTTGGAGGATGTCAGAAATTCAACAAGAATTGAATGTAAAGTTCCCTCTCGGGTAAGAAACCACATATTTGTGGGTACAGTCAGCTGTATGGGGAGAGCCTACAGGCCCTTCTATGTTGTCCTGGCCTGAGCTACGCTGGTGGAAGGGCAAATGGTAGTCCCAAGAGTGTGCAACTGTTTAACCTGGACTCTACCTACAGTTTAGACTAGCATAATTAATAATAGATTGCTTGATTTATGAAAATCAGTGTGACAGTCAACAAAAACAACAGATTGCACGATCATTTGTTAAGCCTCACACAAACAAAACTGGGGCTTTTAACTCCAGGAAGATTGCATGTCTCCCCTTTCAGCTCAATTCCATGCTAGTAGATTAAACATGCCAGGGAGAATTGCTCTTACTCATATTGCTGAACCCTCTTCAGCCCCTAGTTGTCCTGTTTACATCTGGACTTTATCTGTGTGTCGTGCAAAAGCATGCTTAAGGATTTTTAGCAGCAGTGGTCACTGAGGCAGGGCAAAATGATACCTATTAGTTTAAGTGTAGAGATAATAGTCTGTGCCTATGACTTTAACTATTATGGGTATAGCAAATGAAAATCTCCATAGTCTGTCATTGTTTATAATTCTCCGTAGATGTCCCTTTAAAGACAACATACCTATACACATTTGAGTAGAGTCTAATGTATATACAAATTCGGCAGTGCCCTGTGCCTGACTTACTAAGTGTAGGAGGTGCGTGAATGCATGAATATAGGAAATAACTATTATTGGTGCACTCTTGTCCTTGCTGCTTTCTTTGCTTCTGTTTCCAGGGGGCAGAAGATGCTGCTGTCAATGTAACACTAGTTTCTGGGTGCCAATCAACAACAGTTACCAACTTGTTCCAGTATGATCCTTCCTTAAACCCTGCTGTTGTATCACTGAGCAGAAACAGAAGTGGCATAGCAGGTGAAAAGTTCTTAAGTGCAAACGGGCGTGTATTGGACATAATCTGCAGAAGTGTTGTTATTGCTGATGGTGGTGGGGCAGAAGGAATTGAGGTCCGTGGAGTCTGGTGATGCTATGCTGTTTTTTTGTTTGTTTTCTTTTATCTTGTAGCCCTCATGTCCCCTGCAGGTTCTGATTGCTCCTGGTTTCATTGTGGTGTTTTTTCTCTAGCTTACATAAGAGAATAAGTTGCTTGCCTTAGCCCAGTATGGATGATGTCCACAGAGTGTCAAGCGTGGTATGCTGCTCCTTTTGAGTCATATTTCTCTGACTTTGCTCTGAAATGATCCCACCCATTCATTCATGGTAGCAGGCTCAGCAGTGGCAGGAGGAATGAACTCTAGAGAGTGTACTTCTCCAGGATCCCAAAGGGTGGGCTATAGTCAGAGGGTGACGTGCATTTTGGGTTGCTGAAAGCAGAAGAAAGGCAGCGCTCGTTTTGGTAGTTATTGCTTCCAAGCCAGTTTCCTTCTGTTTAACCTTGAGAACCATTACTTCAGAATATGAACACAGACTTCACAGGCTTTGCAGGGGGCAAAATCCTGAGTAGATGCCATGGATTGTTTAGCATTTCTGTCTTTTGAAAAGCTTTATTTAGGGTTGTGATCTCCCCCGTTTCCTTGTGTGTCCTCAACAAGGTTTAGACTAGACATTAGGAATAGAAGGCACTAATGGTGAATGCTGTCCACTTAAAGAGAAATCTTTTGGAAAAAAGGTTTATTACATTTCTGTGAGGCAACCAGACATCAGATTCCTAGCATGAGGAAGCTGTTTTTAAGACCAAAATAATAATAATAGTAATAATAAATCCAAGGTCTTGGCCATTACTGCCTTGCCCACTGAATATAGCTTATCCTCACAGGAATCCTCCCTGCATTATTTTCCATAACTATTTTTAGCCTCTTTCTTCCTGACTCATTCCATAGTCTCTTGCTTTTCTAGTTTCCAAGCAGTATATTTGGGGTGGGAGTTTAAAATGACAGCAACAAGACAGAGCTGCTGATTATGGAGACAGGCTGAGGGAGCTGGGGGTGTTCAACCTGGGGAAGAGAAGGCTCCGGGGAGACCTTACAGCGGCCTGCCAGTGCCTAAAGGGGGCTGCAGGAGGGTGGGGAGGGTCTTTGTCAGGGGGTGCAGTGATAGGACAAGGGGTGATGGCTTTCGACTAAAAGAGGGCAGGTTTAGATTAGATATAAAGAAGGAATTCTTCACTCTGAGGGCGGCGAGGCCCTGGCCCAGGCTGCCCAGAGAAGCTGTGGGTGCCCCATCCCTGGCAGTGCCCAAGGCCAGGCTGGATGGGGCTTTGGGCAGCCTGGGCTGGTGGCAGGGGTCGTGCCCGTGGCAGGGGTCGTGCCCATGGCAGGGGGGGCACTGGGGGGGCTCTGAGGTCCCTTCCAACCCAAAGGATTCTATAATTCTATGATTACTGGATTTAAATACCACCTTTTCTCTAAGACACAAGCCATCACCAGCTCAGCTACCATGTTTAGGGTTGACTGAAATGATCTTGGACCAAGTATCCTCTAAACTGAGATAATTTTGCCTTCTTCCAGGGCTTTTTATAGACGTATTTAGCTTCATTTGGCCTCACAATTAGGACAGTGTTTGCTAACAAGTAAAATGCTAAGTTAAGAAATGAAACCTCTATTCCCAGTTTTCGTGTTGTCCTCTGAAGTGTTTGGAGTGATTTCCCTTTTTCTTCCACAGCTTGTGTAGACACTGGAAGGTCTCCTGGGTGGGAGATCTCTCTTATGTGTCGTGTTAGCAACTGATTGGACAGTGGGCTTCCCATCACAGCAGGGCTGGTGATGTGGGATCCTATAATACACAAATAAGTCTTTTCTGTATGTTTCCCACCCAAGGAGATTTGCTGCAATCTCTGGTCTGATTCTCAGTGCTGTCAAAGGACAGACAAGCAGGAGTATGGGCATAGTATTCCTCCTTCCTGCTGGCTGAGGTGAGCCTGTGGTCTGGGATGCTCAGGAGGTGTAGATTTGGCTCCAGTACTGAAGGCTGAAGAGCCCAAGCTGACCTCAGCTGTTTCAGTCTCCTATCAACACTGTAGGAAAAATATTTCTGAAAGAGAGCAAGAGGAGGAAGCTAGGAAAAAGACAAGTATTCCTGCTTTTCTATGTGCCCCATTCCCATTCCTCCAAGGATACATTCTGATTTTTCTCTCTTTTCAACCTCCCCAGTATGCATCTTAATAAAGCTTCCCCCAGCTCTGTGATTTAGCCAGACTTAGTGGGGATGCGAGGGGTGAGACGACTATGCGGTGACAAAGCGCGCCTCTTGCTGCACACCTGGCATTTCTATTCCTTTCCCCAATGCCCTTGTCATTTTCTATTACTCCAGAATGCATAAATAAGAGAAAACGTCCTTTATCATCTGAATATTATTCAGATACGATAGCACCAAGGGGAGATTTTTCTAGCCGCGGGCAGCCCAGGTGCAAGAAATTCCTTAATGTTATAGTGTCTCCTGAACAGTGGTGGGGCCAAGTTCAATCTTCTATTCAGAACCTCCATGGCTTCAGCTTTTAATATAATTTTCCTCCTATATAATAAAAAGAATAAATAAATTACACTAATGCCTTCCAGGCATCTAGGATTAAGCTGACAATTGACCAAGAGTCCAAAGAGTTCACGTTATTAATATATTCAGCTTCGCAGGCTTTCAAACTTTCAAACTTTTATTTGACTCTGTGCACGCTGAATTGAAAAGTGCTGGTTTCCAGATCAGCTGAGGGTAGCTTTGTACAGACTGCCTTGCTTCGTGGAAAGGAGAGGTTTCTCTGAGGCTGCAGGACTGTGCCTGCTTTGGAGGCCGTGTTAGAACCAGATGACCATGGCTTCTGCTTGGTAGACAAAATTGCTACTCGGATCTGAATCTCTAGTAAGGAGGAGTTAACCCATAAAAGTTCATTTTGTTTAAGAGAGTTAAGGTGAGAGCATAAAACAGCTTAGCTGTTGCTGACTACCTGTGTGGCTGGGATAAGTGCCATGGTCCACTCTTGATGTGAAGTGAGCTCAGTGAGGAAGAGGAATGGGCAAAAATGGCACTGATTTGGGACAGCTGATCCTCACTAGCTATTCTGGAGCAATGCTGTGGGTAGACAAGTGTGTCAGGCTGGCCAGCTCAAGTGCATGGTAAAGGGATGTTAACACCTTTTGCTTGATGAAAAGAAAAGCATCTTTATGGAGATAGGAAAGAGATTTATATAGCATAGTTGTCTGTGACAGTGGGGAGTTGGACTGGAAGACCCTTTCTGGTCTTGTTTTCCTGCTTCTGCGCAATTGAACCCACATCCTTCAGAGGTGACTGCGGGATGAGATTTACCTCCTGAACACATCTCTGCCTGTTTGTTATGTAGTCTGTGAAGAGAAATTAGCAGTTTTGTGGTGGTGTTCACCAGAGCTCTTTTGGATATCTTCCTTAGAATGAGATGACTCATGCCATAAAGGTTCTGTTTCTCCTTCCTGACTATAGATAGCTATCTCAGAGCCTTTATTTGCACTGAAGCATACCAACCTACATTTTTAAGCTATCTCAGGAGGAATTTAGGTTATGAAATTCCCTTCCCCACAGCCCTTGTTCTTTTCTATTACTACAGAATACACAAATAAGGAAAAGTACCCTCTCTGATCTGAACATAATTTGGCTCACAACAGAGCCTAAATGGGAGAGATTGACCTGTTTCCTGAAAACAACATGCTTTGGAATATGTATGGGCATCTGATTTTAGGCACTCAAGGACATTTTCATTTAGCTGTGGGAGGCTCCTTTAAAGTTTAAATACCACCACAGTGCTGAAAAGTGTGGTCTGGATCATTGTCAGGGATCTAGGAAAAATCCCTCACTCAGCTGCAGTTCATGAGCTTTAGAAAGTCTGGATTTGACTCTAAGTAGCTGTGGATATTTAGGATGGACATTTATGTTAAGGGGGCATAGATCTAACCGTAAATATCTGTCAGTAGGCTGAGAGTGGCTCCAGATGATCGTAGCCAAGTTGACAGTACTAACATCTCAAGACAGCCCTGGTGGCTGATGATCTTATCACGGAGGTCAAGGGATGAATAGGACACAAACACTGCGGTCTTCTAGTTTTCTGTTTTGGCTGATGGACATGACTGGACCTGTTTTGGGATGATGGGACTCCATACTCTTCCTCAGGCAGTGGTTAAGTGTGCTAAAATAACTGTTGCAAGAAACACTGAAATAGTTTCATTAATTCTCCTCTCTAGGGGGTCAGGAGCTTCAGATTGGAATATCCTCATTTACCAGCTACCGAGGGTCAGATATCAAGGTCCAGATCGGGGGCTCATGGGCACAGATCCGAGCACGGATGGACCATGGCGTCAATGTGACACTTCCAGCCTTGGCTGCGGGATGGTACAATGTTTCTGTCATCATCAATGGTGTTGCTGTCACTTCAAACAGGTGTGTGAATGTGTGCACTTCACTTAGGATGGAGAAGGAAATTTATATCTTATTTGGCATGTTAGGGTTAATCTGAAAAGAAAGGTAAGAGTTTTCACAAATCCTGTACCTAACGGTGAAATCTGCTGTATGGTATAAAATTATGAATAATTATTAAGGCATTTATTGATCTGTGGAACCCAAGTCAGCAAACTGCTAATGCTAGTCAATTAACTCCCCTTAGATCAGTAGGAGGCAAGAGAGAAACATTTTAGAAAAACAGTTGATTTGATGAAAAATGCATATTCAGGCAATCAAAGGTATTCACAAATTCAGGTCAAATGCAGATAAACCCTGCTGTAGGAAAACAGCAGAAGAAAAGAAACACTTTTCATGAGAAAAACAAAAGCTAGTTTGGAAAAAAATATATGCTTTGTTTGGGGAATTTTTAAATGATTCTATTTCCATCTTTTAAGGTAACACTGAGTTCATTCCTAGATAAATGCAGTATAAATGAATTAAAATGTGGGGGAAAACCCACCTGGCAGTGAGATGCAGCAATGTGTTCTTGGGCAGTACAGTTTTGCTCCTTGGCTACGCGGCTCTTATCTGTGACAATTGCTAGGAATGATCCTGAGACAATGGTATTAGGGAGAAGGGAGCTGCATGTGTTGCTCACAAACCACCCCAAGCTGCTTGTTGCATTGACAGACTTCAGAAGTAGGAAGCCTGTCAGAGGGGTGATGCACAGGGCTTCATCCCGTCTGGTACTGGAGTCTGTTAGCAACACCATCACTTTGTCTCCAGGAACAAAGAGTGGAGGGAGATGGCTCATCTCAGAAGACAACCCTGATCTCTGCTGGGCTGGATTGCAGGGTTGGGAAGGTGTACTTCTGTACCGTGTCTTTTTAGGGCAGGGATTGTTTTTGAAAGGAGAGTGATGAGGAGGAAAAATAGATACAAGTGGGACAGAAGCACAGCTACACCCCTGTCTGGGTGAGCTTTGGGAGGTTATGCCTGGTTTTCCTCTGGATGCATTTATCACCACTCTCTACTTATTTCCCGTGGGAGGAATAAAGGAGGGAAGGCAGCTGGGATCTCCTGTCTTTTGGCATGGCTACACTGGGATCTGTTTAGCAGAAACCCCCTCATTCTTGTTTCTTCTGGTGGGTGACTCAGTTGTGCTGCATGGACTGCACTTGGCCCACAGACTTCCCCTTGGTAAGGGTTCCTAAGACAAGGTTCCTAATAGAACTCAAATCACCTGGAAAATTGGGTGGTTTTGTCAATCTGTTTCCTGGTGACGTAGAACAAAGGGGATGTGCCAGGTAGGCATCTGGCCTTCCAATCCTGAGGAAGTTGTAAGAAAGAACAGCATTGGAGCAGAAGAGAAAAATGGAAACAAACAAACAGTTCCCCCCAGACAAACAAAAAAACCTTCTGTATTGCTTGTTTTGCAGGGTTGAGCCGTTAATCCACTACATCTCTGAAATCTTCAGCATAGAGCCGTGTTGTGGCTCCTTTCTGGGTAAGCAGCAGCGATACATTTGCAGCCACTTATGGAGGTTAAAGGGATCAAGGGCACAGTTTCCCTGCAGGAGTGGAAAGAGCATCCAGTTTCACATCAGTTTAAATGAGAGTGTTTTAAATCTGTGACTCTTTATTATGCAGACATCAACTGGCAGACAGCAGCAGCCTGGAAACGGGTTGTAGTGAGCATCCCTCAATCTGGTTGGCTGGCTCAGGGGAACCTGTGCTTTGAATGTGATTTCCCCAAGTCTTTGCTCATGTATCCTTGCATGTTACCTTTGGGAAAAGAAAGCACACCCACACCTGACTCATCCGTGCTGTATCTTTCAGTCATTATGCCTCCAGCTTTCATGGCTTTCTGCATGGAAAATAGGTGGATGGCAGGGTACAATTGTGGTTTCAAGCTAACACTTTTTTCAGTTGATCCCAAGGAGGACATTTAGTTTTGTTAACTCAAAAAGACAAAACAAAACAAAAAACACATTTTCAGTGTTAATTTTAATCAAAACTGAAATATTTATTAATCCCATTCCAAACTTTTAAACATGGGAAATCATTCAACTGTGTTTCAGAGCAAAACATCACTGAATTAGAAACAAAAATTTCACTTTAAATCTTAAAAAAATGATTTGAGGTGGCTTATTTTGTCATTTGATTGGAGGTGGAGGAGAGTTGAATCCATTTAGTGACATGAACCCTTTGAACCACTTACACAGAAGACAGAAATTCCTGTGATGTAACCTCAGGTCCTCCACAGATTCCTTTCCCAGCCTCACAACACACTTAAAGATACAAAAACTCAGGCTTTGTAGTATGTGATTAGTTGAATAGTTTGTGAAGTGTCCAAGCCTTTAAAGATGAGAGCTTAGGTAGAGCTTAGAGAGCAAAGGCTATCACTTCTGAGGAATTATCTACATTAAGAAAAAAAATATTGCACCCTTTTCATTTTTAGAGGTAAATTGGAAGTTAAATAACTGATTAACCCTTGGCTGTAGTTTTGTGAAGGGCTTAAGCTGACTTAGGATCTCATTGGTACAAAAAGCACTGGTCCTTCCCTCACCCCTTATCTCTCATATTTTGATGTCTGTGCCACCTGTGTGGCCATCTGGATTCAGGATTTGAGCTCATGGAAAATGAACCCCATTATAAAACAACTTATTTTTCAGCCAGGCCATGGGAAAAGGAAGGGCATAGGCTTAATGTATAAAGAGGGTTAAGCAAGGCGGGGCACTGGGAGGCAAACTAAAGGACAATGGAGAGACTTTAGCCTAGAGAAGAGGAGGCTCAGGGGTGACCTTATTGCTCTCTACAGGTACCTGAAAGGAGGCTGTAGCAAGGTGGGGATTGGTCTCTTCTCCCACATGTCAGGTGATAGGACGAGGGGGAATGGGCTAAAGTTGTGCCAGGGGAGGTTTAGGTTAGATATTAGGAAAAATTTCTTTACTGAAAGGGTTGTTAGACATTGGAACAGGCTGCCCAGGGAAGTGGTCGAGTCACCATCCCTGAATGTATTTAAAAGACGTTTAGATGTAGAGCTCAGCGACATGGTCTAGTGGAGGGCTTGTTAGTGTTAGGTCATAGGTTGGACTGGGTGATCTTGAAGGTCTCTTCCAACCTAAAGGATTCTGTGATTCTGTGATGTTTCAGCTGGCTTCAAGTGAGGCTTGGAAGCATAGAATTAACTTGGGAATGCTGAAGGTTTTGCATCTCTCTCATTGTCACTTCCTAAAATCCAGACTGCTTTTCAGTGCTGTTTTCATTCTCAGCACACAGGAGACAGGATGGTAGTACTGCTTTGCACAGTCATGCAAATCCAGCCGTAGGGGCTTATGCTTATCCCAGATAAAGGGTGACTACTCCTGGTTGCCAGGGTTGGTAGCACAGCCTTGCAAGGCTCTTTCTCCTGTCAGTGTGGAGAGGGAGATTCCATTGCCACATACTAGGATCAGACCAAAGATAGCCAGTTACCCAGAGTGGCCCAAAATATAGGATGCTTTAGGGAGACGATATGATTGGAGCTGTGTATGGTGGTAATTCTCCGTGATACTCTTCCAGCTTCCAACACTATCCACAAGGACAGCCACAGCTGGGTGTCACGGCTTTGTGTCTAACTTTTCCTGAATTATTTTTCTGTATGAATGATCCTACTGGTTCACACCAAAAGTAAACTTACCCATGTGCTGTCTTCTCCCATGGTCATAAATGAGGGCCCAAGGAAGAACAAGAAATCCAGGCAACCCCAGGGGAAAGCAGACAGCCTGCCTTCCTTCAGCCCATGCATGTGAGGCTTTGGTCAAAGTTGCCTTTGACAGTGGTGGGGGACCTGCTCTTCTCTTCCCCTTCCTGTTCTCCCCATCTTAAATGGAGCCAACTGGGAGCATGTAGGTGGAGAGGTCTTGAAGCTGAAAGCATTCATCAATGTACCAGCTTTTCTGGTCAGCAAACTCCTTGAGGGCAAGTGACCATCTGTACATGGCAAAGCTGGCCCTCTGCTTGATTGGCCAGGTGGAACTGAAGATTGAATGAAGGTCTGTGTTTCTGTTTTTTTATAATTATAACTGCATCCCGTTTCCCTGTATGCAACAGTACAAAACTATCTTTACCATCCCCACATCTAGGCCCCTAGACAGTCTCCTTCCCTGAAGACTTGAGTCTCTGTTTAGTCTCAGGGGTCCTCTCACAATAGCTTCCTTCAGTTCTGTGGTAGCTTTCTACTGTTGTTTGCTGCCATGATGGTCCCTGGCTATCCTATAGCATCAGCCTTTTGTCTACATAGGATTACACTGATACTTGACTGCTGTTGTCACTAGCTGTCTTGTTCCAAAAAAAGGACTTAAATCTTTCTTCCATTTGTCCTGGATAAGACCGTTATGCTTATCAGCTTTATCATGGTTTGTGAATGTTCACAGACAGCCATTAATCATAATCAGCCTTTCCTGTACGTAATGTCCTTCTGTCTTTTTTTTGTTTTTCTCCTAAGGTGGAACACTGCTCACAATCTCTGGGATGGGCTTTAGCCAAAATCGGGCCCTGGTTTCTGTTTCAATGAACAGGCAAACCTGTCTGGTTACCCACTTGGCAGAAGAGACCATTTGGTGCCTGACCCCACCTGCTGCTAGTTTGTCTAATGAAGATTCTCAAGACATCTCTGTCAGAGTAGATGTACTCATTAGAAATAGCTCACTTCAGCATGTCCCTGTTGCAAAAAGCATCACCACCTTTAATTACCAAAGTGCTTTGACACCTCTGATTACCACTGTTGAAATGGAAATCTCACAGAGCAGCCTGCTCTTGAGCATCCAGGGGATAAACATCACTGGATCCGTGGCTAAGCTTGGAGACAGCGAGTGTGAGCTTGAGTTTCAACATGGCAACGAGTCTGCAATGTTTTATGAGTGCTCTTTACCGCTGGACAACCTGGAACCTGAGACTTACCCTGTGCGGGTTATCCAGAGACAGCTTGGATATGCTCATGTGACAGCAAGGCTGCAGACCCTCACAGTAGCTCCACGGATAACCTCCATATTCCCATCACAAGGGTCGATCTGTGGTGGGACTTTACTTACTATATCTGGTGTTGCTTTAAAATCCAGGAGGAATATGGTACAGGTCAGCCTGGATGGTAATTATTCCTGTGAGATCCAGAACTCTGATAATGATGCCATTAGTTGCATTGTCCTTCCAGGGGCACATTTTTTGCCTTACCAGTGGTTGGCTGAGGCATTTTGGGCTCTTAATGTCACAGTCACTGTCAATGGGATCAGCAGTGTCTGCCTTGGAGACTGTACACTCCACCTTCATGAGCAGTCAACCCCCCTTGTAGATCTGGTGACCTGGGGGATCAATGGGACATTCACCTATGTGATGATCAAAGGACAGAGACTGGCATGGCCAAGTGACATCCCCGTGGTACACGTGAATAACCAGCCTGTATGCAAGGTAGCTTTCTGGAATGAGACCAGCATCAAGTGCCAGATTGACTGCATTGCCCCAGGGGAGCATAACATTTCCATATCCAACAGGATAAGTGGGCAAGCTTGCTTCAGGAAGGCATCTGGTGTTCTCACCATCACACCTCAGGTGCACCAGTTTTACCCCCAAAATTTCAGTACCAATGGTGGAGGTCTGCTCACCTTAGCAGGCTCAGCACTGAAAGGGAAGAACAAGACTTCTGTTCTCATTGATTATCATCCATGCCTCATTCTCAACATCACCTGTGTAGTTATCCAATGCACAGTGCCTCCGGGCGATAGGACTAGGGCTTTGACGCTAATAGTAGATGGCAACTCCTATGATATTGGAAGAATAAGCTACAATGAGGAGTTTACACCAACTTTCCTTTCGCTTGTTGCAGCTGGCCCCCTTTTAACAATGAATATGTCACAGGTCACAGAGATGGACACCATCCGCGTATTTGTTGGAGACTTTGCTTGTGGTGGTGTCACCATCACTCGTTCTACTTTGCAGTGCTCAGCTCCTCTGCTCCCTGCTGGCGAGTACCCTGTGCTGGGCCTGGATGTCCCCAGGGGCTGGGCTTCCTCCAACCTGACATTCGTCTCTCAGCTGACAGTGACAGCTGTGTATCGAAATTGGGGTAAGTCATGAAGAGCTGGTGCAGCTCCTCCGAGGGGTGCAGTGTGATGGAACTGTTTTTTTTTTTTTTTTTGGGGGTGGGGGGGGTATGAAAGCAAAAATTATGAGTTCAAAAAGATACCCCTGATGATAGCTGGTTGCTGGGCTGTGTCTTTAATCTCATTTTCTGTCCTTTTCCAAGGTGGCTTGACTGGAGGAGCAGTTCACCTGCGTGGAACTGGTTTTGACCCAGGGAAGACTTTGGTGATGATATGCAGCACCCCTTGTGAAATGTTGGGCAACACAAAGACAACTGACCTGAGCTGCCTTGCCCCACGCTTACATGGTCAGCTAAGACACAAAACCTGGTGTTGCATTGAAAACATCCCCCCAGACCCTATCTTGACCCAAAAGGGAGAGTGACCATAATGTATCTTGTCCCGGGGGTAAAAGCAGCCCTGGAGAGTGGAGAGGAGCCAACATAGCATTGGCTTCTGTTTTTTGAGCTCAGTCCAAAGTCCATTGCTGTGTCAGGGGGTGTTTTTGCATCAGTGGCCATAGGCTTTGGACTGGATCCACCACGTGCCTGTGGCCAGAGCTGCCAAGCACGCTTTGTGGCTGTATGAGGTGTGCGAAGTGACAGCAGTTCCTTGTGGCAGCTATTCCTTGGGAAAACTGTCTCACATAAAATGTGCATGGGGGCCCTGGGGCTAGGAACCCAAGTGCTTCTTGGCTATCATGGCTGCCTTAGTGAGTCGAGCTACCTTAAATATCCTTTTTTCTGTATGGCAGGACAGCTTCAGTGGGGTAGGGTTTTTGGTGGGAAAGGGGGGATGTCTGTAAGGGTGAATGAGTGACGTGCTATGGCCAGTCCATACCTTTGGGAAGCTGGAGATGAGGATTCGAATTCTTTGAGAGCAGGATGGGATCATCCTACAGCCAGAGCATCCTTTTTAACTGGAGAGAGGCAGCACTGCAGGGAATGCTGCCATGATCTCTAGCTCTCTCAAAGAGAGAAATAACTTTGCCCGAGTTTTGGAGGAAGTGCTTAGAAATGGGCACATGTTTGAACAAGACTTATTTTCCCCCCTCCCCTATTGGCAGCACAGAATTAAGTTCCTAATGTCTTGCAAGAGGCAGTATTTAAGATTGTTAACCTTCTCCCTGAGATATATGCCATTCCTCAAACACGATGTACAGAGGGACTACCTTGGCGCTGCAGCACTGCAGTGCTTGGTAGCACAACCCTTCAGCATGTCCATAGCTCTGATGTCTGGAGAACATCCAGAGATCTACGGAAATCCTTGCCATGCTGTGGCCATCCAGGTGACCAGAGATCTCTTCTCCTTTGTGGACCTGGAAGAATGGTGGCTTTGAGGGTTTCCATCAGGGTACATTGCCAGGGTTTTGCTCAAAGATGTGGCATCTCCATCCTTGGAGACAGTCAGAAGATGACTAGGTTAGTTGCTGAGAAACCAATCCAATGTGAAATTTAGCATTGCTTTGAGCAGGGGTGAGGACGAGAGACATCCAGAGGTCCCTTCCAGCCNCTCTAAAAGAAACACTGAGAAGTAGTAAAGGCTCAGATTTCTTTTTCTTTTTTTCATAAAACAGGGCATTCTGGTTATTGCAGGAAGAATAGCAGAACAAAATGTAATCAAATTGATCCAAACTGCG
>VXAA01004234.1:30607-40926 GCA_013399115.1 Anseranas semipalmata
CATTAATAACTGTGTTCAAAATTCACTGGGTGGTAAGGCGGCAGGGGGAGCCTGGGGAAAACCGTCTTACAGGCAGGCTCGCAATGCTTTCTACTGACACTAGATGTCAGCAGGCGAATGCTGATCGCTGCCAGCTTGCAGGTTGGGTTTTTTAGAAAAGAAGGCTCGAGGGGTGCGATACCTCCCTAACCAAAGGGCCACACGCACGCTGCTTTGAGTCTGCTTATGGGACATCCCCTCTCCCTCCTGCCCTGGATTTTGCAGCCTTGCAAATCTGATCAGTTGAGTTACCAAAAATGCTTCTCTTGTGTATGTCGGTGATGTATTTACAGGATTTTTTTTCCTGCATTAAAAAAAAAAAAAAAAAAAAAAATCCTTCACAGGTTGCTTAAATCTAGAAAAGTTTGCCAGGCTATTTGCAGTCACTGAGAGAGGTGTATTTAGCCTGTGTGCATGTGGGCTGCACATCTACATACATATTTTCTTTAGAGCAGGGCTTGAAGCAAGGTTTTGGGTTGACCATTGGTAAGACCTGAGCACACTAAGTGCTGAAACGTGCTTGATCCAGAACACAAGGAATAGGGATGCAAGCCCAGGTACTTTTAAGAAAACTGCTGTCTTTTGCAAAGTGCAGAAAAATCAAACTGGAAGTTGATTTTAAACTATTGAAGTTTTTAAAAAAATGATGGTAAAACTAACAAAAGCAGACTTCCTTCCATGAGAAACAAAACAAAAAACCCCAAACCAACCCAGAGGTCTTTAAAGGTCCCATAAAGAGATAACCGGCTTGATCCTGAGAGCTTTCCCTCTACCTATTTCTCCCTTTGTTACCCGTGTTGCAGTGCTGTTGAGGAGTGCAAATACAGCTGTGAGGGCTGTTCAGCTCGGGTTAAATTTCCAGAACAAATGCCTAATGTCTGTGGGATTGAATTGTGCTCCTGTGAAAGATGGGAGGACTGGCAGGAAGCTTGAGGCAGGTAAGAAAATAACTGAATATTCCTATTAGGTGATGTTAGGGTAAGTACCATATATATATTTTGCAGTAAACCAGTATTTGAGATTGTATGTTGGACAGTGGGATGAGGGCAAAGAAGGTGCCTTTAAAAGGAGCTGAATTGTTAGGAAGATGCATCAAGCTGAGCATGATTTGCCTGGTTGCATCAGGATGGATGCTTGGCATAACAGGCCTTGCTTTAGGGCTTTGACGTAATTGCTCTTGGGATCCTTGTTAGAAAATCCCTGACCTGCTATTAGCCAGGTTACATTGGTAAAAGTGGATGTTTAGATTAAAACCTAGAAATGAAATGAGGCTGGTTTAAAAGGGAGAGAGACGTAGCTTGGTGGAGCTCATTGCATGAAGCAAGAGGAGAGAGTAAGGAGCTTTGGATGCAGCAGTGCAAATGTGCCAAGGAGATGCACAGGACTAGGACCACAGGGGACTATAACCAGGGAAATGGGGTGATTTGTAGGAGTAAGTGCAGAAGATCTGAAGAGGGTGTTCTGGGGCAATTGAAGTCTGAGGAGCAGCGAGACTCTCTGATGTTTATTGTGGAGAGCAAACCAAAGGGTCCAAATGGTCCCTTCTGCCCTTCAAATCTGGAAATGAAATTAAGAAAGAGGGAAAAAAAATGCATATTGATTACACGGCAAGAATGTTCTGACAGTGAGATCTATCAGGCTGCAGAATAGATGCTTGCAAAGTCACCTCTTGGGACTTCTGAAACCCGGCTGCGCAAAATGAATGTCTCGTAGGGAGCAATTCTTCATAGGGAAAGGTTGGACTTGATGACCTTAACAGGTCTCTCTTTCCTCTCCCTTTCCTTTTATTTTTATTTTATTTTTAATTTATTTTTGTAATTTATTTTTTTAACCTTTGCTTTCTCTGCTAAGCACAAGTTAATGTTGTGCTCTGCGGTCTGTTTGTGAGCGGTGTGGATAACTGGGGATGTGCGGTTTGGCACTGAGACTCCTTGGGCAGTTGTTCAATCAATCTGCAGCTGCCCTTGGAACTCCTGTAGGGTTTAGTCTCATCACATGTCCGGCAGTTGTTATTAAACAGTGACCCAGAACAAAGCCCTTGTGCTGAACATCCCAGGATCCTGGCTTAAGCCACAGCATCCCTCAAAGAGAGGGTTAGGAGCAGTCGGTCCCTAACCCGTCACCAACATGCAGAGATTTGGCTGCCATTGTGTCTGACCTCAAAAGAGAAGCCATAATGGGATGAATGCATTAATCTCGGCAATGGGAGTGTATAACGTGTGATCAGCAGGTTCTATCTTTATAGGGTAATTAAAGCATAAAGAAGCTTCATTCTGGGGTTCGAACACTAATTAAGTAGGAAGAAGCGTCCCATAATGGGCAGACTATATGCTTTTAGGATGTGCTACATGTGTTACAATCTTTAGTTGATTCTTCTTAATTTTTATTTTTATTTTCACTGTTGTGGCAGGAGATAAAGGCAGCTTTTTACAACCAAGGGATATTTACATTTAATAGTCAGAGGAAGGGGGATGAAAGGCCAAGACTTCCTCCTAACTGGGAAAAGTATTAAATCCTCTGGGAACAGGGGAATATCAGAACCTCAAGGAAGGGATAAGAAACAGACACCTCTCCAAGTAGTGGTATCTCCATCAGATGGACAGGTGCTGTAGGGTGTGGAGATGAGTGACCTCTCTCCTTCCACCTGAGAGGGAGAAAGTGGTTCTAGGTTTGCTTCTGGGGTGTATGGATTAAGCAGGGTTTTCTTGGATTTTGCTTCCACTGATCTCTTCACCACCCTTTATAGCCATGTTCTTTAGCTTAGATTTGATAAACAAATACATTAATTTGCCTGGTTTGAGTTAAAAATGATTTCAGCAGTCGGCAGGATGCAGGGCCTTACATTCCTGCAGGCATCATAGCGTTGAGATGAGGGTACTGGAGTCCTTCAGCAATGATCCATTTCCACGTATCATTGCAGGGGTATACAAATAGCAACAGGCTGTTCTGCTGAGCGCTGAGGGCTATGCAGGAAATATCTTCCGGTGATGTACATTAACCAGGAAAGTTCTTTCCTCAGTACCTTGCTGCTGTCAAAATATTTGGGTCCCAAGATTCTGTGGGTCACTTCTAACGTTCATCCTAAAATCGGGTTCAGCTCTTTTTTCCTCCAGTGACCTAGGATGATGCTGTCAGATTGTTTTCAAGATTGCAAAAGAAGAAAAGCAAAACCTCTTTTGATTAGCTCCCTAACCTATTTTTTTTTCTTTAAGTGTTTAATGTGAATTTAATCTTCCTTTGTTATTGCTGTAGTTGAT
This sequence comes from Anseranas semipalmata, assembly GCA_013399115.1. Taxonomy (NCBI): domain Eukaryota; kingdom Metazoa; phylum Chordata; class Aves; order Anseriformes; family Anseranatidae; genus Anseranas; species Anseranas semipalmata. The sequence goes on from VXAA01004234.1 coordinate 33,904, forward strand.
TAGACATCAAATCTAGCTGTATGGTCTCCATTACCACATCTGACTGTATCGCAGCCTTTCCTGTCACTAGTAAGGCAGAAGAAGCTGTTATACTCTATTACAGAATGGGAACAAATTCTCCTTCTGTCCACAGGGAACTTGTAGCCTTGTAAAGAAAGGAAAGGGCAGCATCCTTGCTGGCTGGATGTCCTTCAATATTTCTGAGATCTCAGCCACATATACACTGGCTGAAAAAAAACTTTCTTGTGAAGAAATTCCTGTAATGAATTGGTTCTGCCACAGAATGGCAGCCTGGCCTCCAAGAAGGCCCTGAGACTTCTGTGGGAACTGTAGGACAGCTCAGGTGTCTCTAGGTTTAATTTCTGGACAATGAAAGCATGATATAGGCATGATACCATCATTCTTTTAGGCTTATCAGGCTATTATTTGTGTCTCATGTTTCTATGTAGATCTTTGAGGCAGGGGCTGTGTTTGGTTGTGTTTGGATCAGTGCTGAACAAGACAATTGTCACCAGATTTGGGAGGCAAAAAGATCTAGCATATTGCAAAATGTGTGAAGATGCTGGCAACTTTTTTCCTTATTCTAAATCCAGAGAAGAAAAATACAGAAAAAAAGTGGATTCTCTCTGAATTTTACAACAGATGAAATGGCAGGTTTTAATATTTTGAAAAATACCTTAAACATTAAAAAATTGTAAACTTTTCAAAAATACCTTATATGAAATCATTTCAAGCAAAAATCCTAAATCTTTTAACATAGGAAATATAGCTTTTTCACATTTCTACCATTTCAAAACCCATTTTCAGAATTGCTTGAGAGCTAAGATATTCATTGATAATGATCCTTTCCAGCAAACAAGAAACCTTTTGAACAAACAGGAATTCAAAAAAGCAAATCAGGAAAATTCTTTCTTGATAAACTCTTGTATATTGCACTTCTGATCTTTGATGAACACTCTTGGGTGCTATAGCACAGGATGTAATACTGTCCAGAGACTTTTTCAGGAGTTCATTACAACTGTTTGATTAATTCAGGGTTAATAAAAATTCTCCAAAAGTCTTTACATGCTCACAGATTTGAGAGAAGCAGTTAAATGCATGCTTAAATGATTCTTTTTTTAAAATTTTGAATTATTAAAACTAATAATTGCAATTGAGTTGAACTTCAGTGACAGTTCACATTTTTTTTAGAGTATTTTTTGTCTGGATTTGGAATAAGAAAACCTAATTTCTGTTCACATCTCTTTTTCCTTAAATACATCTCAAAGCAAAGCAGCTGCTCCCATCACACCTCTTACTGCTTCCATGGAGCCGAACTCAGATGAAGTCTCAGGTCACTCAGGTGCAAAACAAAGTCTCCCCATTTACCCAGGTTCCCTAGAAGTACTCCAAGCTGTGCAATGCTTTCACTAAATCTGATTCTGGATTTCAACACTGTGCTAGACCTTAGAAGTGGTCACATCTCCCTGAGGTGCCTTACACCTGGTCTCTAAACCGTGGTCCATCTTACCCAGTTGAAATGCCCATGCTCTTATTTAATCACCTCCTCCCAAATGGGGTCATTTGATCCCAAAGACCGTCTGGATGTTTGTCACACAAGGGAAGTTATGCTGGCACACACAAAGCAAAAGCGTCTGAAGTAGTTGCAGAGAACCTCAGAAAGGATGTACCAAAAGGGAGGATGGGACATGCACATCAAGTGACGACTATCAGTAGCCAAAATCTGTTTAACATCAGTTGTCTGTAGGCTGCTTTGGGTTATTTTTTCCCCTCTTGTCTTTGCAGCATCCTTGGCCATTCTCTGTGGCCTGACACATTCTTCCGCTGACTGCCGAGAAGACAGATCCACCTTCATTGAATGTGATGTCCAAGTCATGGTGGGTCCCTACCACCAGAGGGGATCTGTGTCCTACCTGTACCTGTGTGAGGACAGCCAACTGCAGTGGCACCAGAGGGACATTGGCCCTTCCAAGAGGCGTTTTGCTGGACTTTTTGCCAGGTTAGCTCTGCTTCTCTCCAACAGCTGTGTGGGCCCCATCCATGAGCAATATCCCTCAGAAGGTATTCCACTGCCCCTGCCAAATGATGGACTGAAGAAGGAGATCATTTCTAATTCTTAAGTTGACTCCAGCAGAGCAATTTAGCTTTGAGACCACTAGAGAGCTCCGCTGGGTTGTGAAATTCATTTCTTGCGTCTATCAAAGCATCTCTAGTCCCCCCTCCTTCCCTCCCATCTTTTTAAAGTGTTTGAGAGACATCAGAAAATCCATCTCGTAAACAGCCTGCTTTGTTCCTTCTTAGGTTTTAATATTTATCTTCTGATCCAAAGCAACATCTGGTGGATGCCAATGGGGAAAAAGATTAGGCATTATGAAAAGCAGAAGCCTTTTTTTTTTTTCTCTCCTCCCCTTCCTCTCTCCAAGCAGTTTCATGAGTAAAAAGTTGCAGAGAAAATTCAGCACACTGCAACGTTTACTCATCAAGGGTGCTCAAGCAGTTACTCAGGTTCTGCAAATCTAAGGCCAAGTTGCCTGGGAGTGTAAATTGGTACCAATGCCCTTAATAGAGCTGTGGGGATTTATACCTGCAGAGCATTTACTTCAAGGAGGAAGAGGGACGCTTGTATTAAGGAATAAACAGATAAATGGCGCTTTCCAAAAGGCACTTAAGCTCTTACATAGAGAATTCGAATATCATGGCAATGCATTACTCATGCTTTGTTTAGATGGTGCGTGCATTCCTGACTGGTGCCCATTGGTACTGTCCAGGTACTTCAGTGGAGCTGCAGAGGTTTGATCCTCAGCCTTATCTGGTCCTTATGCCACCACAAACATCGTGAGTCACCAGAGGGACAGTAATGAGTCATCAGAGGGTGTTCTGGATGCCCTGTGTTGAGGGAATAAAACAAATTGGCAAATTGGTGTTTACTGAACGAGGACAGCAGATGTGGCATTGCCCATTTTTTTTAACTTGTTTTCCAAAAAAAAAAAAAAAAAAAAGGCAAAAAAGGCTTATACTTACAGCATCTGCTGCCAGTCTGTTATTTCCAGTTTTTGAGCTCTGATAAACTTGAGCTCGGTTTCACAGGGGGTGGGTATCTTAAGAATTATGAAATTTTTTCAGGTTAGATAAAATCTGTGCTAGGCAGAAAGAAATCGGTTTCCTTTTGAGGAAGAGGAGCGTAGAATTCTTCCCTGATCTGTTTTCTGCCAGCAACCTGCAGGCCAGACAGTAGACATACAGGTGGCCAACTGGCACGTCCAAAGTCCTGTTGTGCATCGGTAATGTCCGATAGCATCCTGGGAGATGGGGAGGAGGCTTTTACTGGAGGAGACAGGAATAGAGAGACTTAGAGTGGGGGAGGGAGTGCAAAACAGCCTGAAATTAAGCTGATTTCAATAGTTCTGTTGTTCCTGGAATGATTTGTTTCAAAACAAGAAACCCCAGGAGCCTTAACTTGTCTTGCTGAGCTTTGCTTTGCTTTCGCTAACATCAGTGTAACCCCAAGCCAGGTAACCCACAAACTTGAGAGTGTTGGGGCAGCCCAAGGTTGCTTTCTGCTCCCTGAGCATCAGAATTGTGCTCAGCTGTTTACTGATAAAGATGCATCTATAGTGGGCAGATTGTTATGATTGTTTTCCTTCTTGCTCCTTTTCCTGGTTTGGGTTGCTCCAGTTCTGCTGCTGCAGCTGCTCCATCCTGCTGTCAGCAGGGTGAGCAGGGAGGGAGTTCTGCACCTGAGTTTGTCATGTCATGACAATGGAGAGAAAAGTCATGCAGTCCATTTGATGACTGCTTTCTTACTGTTCTTCTCTCTGTTTTTGTCCAATTTAATTGTATACAGCCCAGAAACAGTGTTTAACATTCCTTCAGGTGCAGGGAAATATTTCTAAATCAAATCAAACACCTTTTTTGTTTTTTTAACCTACTCTTTTTGTATTCTCCCAACCTTTTTTTTTAATTTATTGTCACTAACTTTTCTCCTTATTGTGTTCACACTCATCTAGTATTTAGAAATTAAAACGGGCCGATAACGAATTTTCCAGCAGGTTGATGTTTTTTTTTCTGGTGAATCTGTCTCTAAACTGGGTCTCACTGAAGGGGGGCAGACAGAGAAGATGGGTTTATTTCAGATGAGTTTTCTGATCAGAAAAACCTGGGGAAAAGTAGAGGAAGACAGAGTTTGAAGTCATCCAAATGATCTACCTCAGAGCTTTTGAAAGTGTTTTCTCAACTTTTATTTCAGAAAAGATTTGATTTCAAAATATCAACGGAATTTGTAGAAGAGTGAAAATTAGAATGATCAAACTAGAAATGAACTGTTTGAGGAATTCCTGAAATAATATAAATTGATTGCTCTAATTAATAATTATAAAAATAATAATAATAAAAGATATGGGTATGAGTTTTGTACAAATGTTCAACAGTTCAGCTATTCATCCGAGGATGCGGACAAAACCATTGAAATCATTCCTAACTTAACTACACATTAAATCTTTCCCATTCTTTCTTACTAGTTTTAAAGTGGTTTGAATAAAGCTTCTAATTACGTAGTCTGTCCTAAAGCCTGTACTTTATGCACATATAGTGGCAAATCCATATTCCTCGGGAAAGGTGCAAATCTTACCATTAACATCACTGGAGCATGGATACATCCCTGAATTCCCTCTTGCAAATCTCCCCTTTTGTTGCATTTCCTTTAAACAATGCCATTTGTTAACAGTCATCCAGCATCACGGTTTCAGATGCAGTTACTTGAGGACAGGGAGGAACTGGCTGTTTGCCTACAAGCAAAGCTTGTTAACCTTTTGTAAAAAGACGTGATCGGAGATCCTCCCATTGACTTCAGTGGCTAGCAAGTCGGGCCCTGCATCGAGCCAACAACAAGCCCCTTCTCCCTTTAAAACAGTTGGTTGTTTAAAGATGCAGCTTTTTCTTGTAGCATGAAAAAGAAGTACTGTGCAGTCTTGAAAGATAGCCCAGTCCATTGAATTATTGTACAGGACAAGTGCAGTTCTCAAAGTGTTGCTATCAAAAGCGAGCGTAGTTCCCTACGGCTGGCTTTTGATTATTGATACAGCAGAGGGAAAGGTTCATTTAAATATAGAAATAAAAATTCGCTCTTAAAAAGGTTCAGCTACTTGCAGAAGGCTTTTTCTTTTTTTTCTGCTAATGTGGCTGCTTCCTTTAACACATTACCTTCCTACTGCCCTGAAAAAGGGCAACAAAACAAACACCCCATAACCGTACCATCAGAGCAGCTCTGTGTTTGCACAGTGAGCTGTCACATCCAGCCTGGTTTGAAAACTTCAGGTTCATTAAATCATCCTGATCACGATGCTCACAAGAAAGCTCTGGGTGTTGGGTTTCCAGTTGGGTTGATTTGGGTAGAAATTAGGCTCTTAAATTTGGCACTTTAGAAAGTCCTGTTAGATGAGAGTTTTGGGAAGCCGAAGACCTCTGAAAATCCTGGTCCTATCAATATGATCCTCTGTTTTGTTTAGTAAAACTCTTCACTCTGAGGGCGGTGAGGCCCTGGCCCAGGCTGCCCAGAGAAGCTGTGGGTGCCCCATCCCTGGCAGTGCCCAAGGCCAGGCTGGATGGGGCTTTGGGCAGCCTGGGCTGGTGGCAGGGGTCGTGCCCATGGCAGGGTGCTGGGACTGGATGGGCTTTGAGGTCCCTTCCAACCCAAACCATTCCATGATTCTAAATCACAGTATGAAGCCTGTCCTTTCTTAGCTATTCAGAAAAGTGATCTAATTTCTGAGCCATGTCTGTGTTGCTCTACCTTATCTCCCTTCTGCTCTCCTTCCTACAAGTTGCAAGGTGTGTATTTAGAGGTCTTTTTCTTAGAGGTCTTTCCCAACCTAAATGATTCCATGATTCTATTTGATGGGGGGACAGGGGAAGGAATGTAAAGTGACACCGGAGTATCCCAAAGTCTGTAGAAGTAAATTGGGAAGCTTTCCCCCCACTTTGAGGGATCTTGTATCCTGTAGCTCCCCATAATAAAATGCTACCAAAGTCAGCAGCTGTCAGCAGCAAGACCCAGGAAAAATCTCTTCCCCACCACCTTTTCTATTACTTTTCTCCCCTGTGCAAGGGGAGGCTTTAGAGCAAATGTCTGTTAGTATAACTGGCACATATATCGAATCTGCTTAGTCTGGGCTGTTAAGTAAGTTTAATTAATTTACTAAGTTAATGTTCCAATGCTAGCAACAAAGCATCATTGCAATCAGCTGGGTAGCAGGAATTGGAACCCCTAAATGAGCTCATTTTTTCACAGTTGGAATTAGGGACCAGTTAGCCAGTTGTGTGGCTTTTCCAATTTCTCCACTTGCCCTAGGGGAGTTGCAAGTTATTCATTCCCTATTGCTAAGTGTGAGTGGGATGGGGAGGGGGGAGACATGAACAATCCCTACTCCACGTAGGAGTCCATCTTTGATCCTAGCACTGCTGATTCCCTAGCTGTTGTCTGCACTTATCTTCCTTGGTCCTAGAATGGCATTTGCTACTGTTTACAATAGTTTGGGGAAGCAGAAAGGCATCACTGAGAGATATTTACTGCATGTATTTTATTGCGAGTGTGTGCAGATAAAGGGGGGAAAAACAAATAAACAATAAAAGAATGGAAACAAAATTACAGAAATTTGCAAAGTTTGACAAATGGTGGCCAGGAGTTGCCACAAGCTAATGGCTTGCAATGATTAATAAGAGTAAAAATAATTGCATTTCATTAAGATTGATGACACCCCATTTAACCTCCCTTCTCGTTTCAGCCCTAAAGTGGAAAGAGATGAAGTTCTCATCTATAATAGCTCCTGTAACATTACCATGGAAACTGAGGCAGAGATGGAGTGTGAGGGAGCTAATCAGCCAATTACCGCCAAGATTACTGAGATATGGAAAAACTGGGGCCAGAACACTCAGGTATAATCAAATCTTTTTTACAGACTGATTCAAACAGCTTAAAATTAAATTTGTAATATTGTGTACATTTAAAGGAGGCAAAAAAAAAAAAAA